>SJYQ01010003.1:0-31106 GCA_006410935.1 Redunca redunca | reverse complement strand
AGAAGTAAATAAGATATGATACCGCATAAACAATGCTGGGGAGAAACAAACCTAAGCTGGCCAATGGACTACAGGTTGTTTCTGCTGGATTTTAGAAAATGCAGTTGTATGTTAAAAATGATCTTACATCATTTCCAAAGATTAGCCAACTACAGAAAATGCTGGGGAATCTGATTACAACATTTGCATCACATCCACAGAAATGAGCCTCTGCAGGACCAGTGGTCAACTCCCTAGGCTCTGCCAGGGTCACCGTGTGCTCTCACCTGTGTCCCTGTCCCCTCAGGGTCTCCCTTTTGCTTATCATCTCTGGGGACATTGGCTGCCTGAAGGCTGAGGTGCAGAAGTACATTTTTTAAGCTTTCCTTAGAAAGGTGCCCAGAAGAAATCCTTGTACCTTACACCCCAAAGCCTGCTGTACCTACAAATCTGACAGAGCAATTTCCTTAGATTAACTTCTGGTAAATTAATCTGGAAGATATTTAAATCCAGATTCGATAAAATGATTAAGGATTAAAAATTACGTATCTCTATCTGTCAACCTACTTATCTATCTACCTATCTCTCTAGTATACAAGTTGATTATAATCATTCAAAAGTTCAAAACCATTAACCTGTAGTGCTTCCCAGGTGGCATAGTGGGAAATAATCTGTCTGGCAATGCAGGTGATGAAAGAGATGCAGGTTCAATCCCTGGGTCAGGACAATTCCCTGGAGTAGGAAATGGCAACCTGCTTCAGTATTCTTGCCTGGAGAATCCCATGGACAGAGAAACCCGCTGGGCTACAGTCCACGCGGTCACAAAGAGTCAGACACGCGTGAAGAGGCTTGGCATGCACATACAGGTGCTCATCCCCGGTACATCTACCAAAGCACAGAGATCCAGATTCTGTCACGGAATTTTGTCTGCAGGTAGACTTGCCCAACCAAAATATAGGATGCCCAGTTAAAATAGAAATTCAGATGACTGACTAATAATTCTTTCTGTATAAGTGTATCTCATGCAAAGTTTGAGACATACTTTCAATAAAAAATTATTTGCTGCTCTCTGGAGTTCAAATTTAACTGAATGTTGTATGTTTTTATTTGCTAAATCTAGCAACACTGAGAACATGAGTCCTGTGGGTGTGAAGTCCATCTTGGCCACTGGTGGATGAATAACCAAGAAGGTTACACCACCTCCATACTCTTTGGTTTCCTTACCTGTTGATAAAGAATAGTAACTTAACCTCCTCAAGAGAGGATCAACTCAGGATAATTGGTTACTTGGGAAAGACTACTGATTTTTTCCCTATCTAATTAATATTAGTGAAATACTTGCATGAAATTTATTCAGTGAAAGTAGGAGTAAGCTGTTTTATTTTAATAATAAAGGAATGCTCGAATGAGAGGTTTAACTTATTCAAAACCAAACCTCTTATGATTTGATGACCCTGGCATTTGTGTTTGTGAGTGTGTGTAGGTATGTGTGTGTGTGCATGTGTGTGTGTGCTAGTTGCTCAGTCGTGTCCAACTCTGCGACCCCATGAACTATAGCCTCCCAGGCTATTCTGTCCACGGAATTCTCCAGACAAAAATATGGGAGTGGGTAGCCATTCCCTTCTCCAGGGGATCTTCCTAACCCAGGGATCAAACCCAGGTATCCTACCTTGAAGGCAGATTCTTTACCATCTGAGCCACCATGAAAGCTCCTATCTGTGCCTACGTAGCCCCTTAATCTGAATTTGTAAGGATTAATATTAGAGACTGTACTTCAAGCTCTGAGTATGGCTTCTTGTGCTGAGCATGGCTCTTTCAAAGTAGATAAAACTTGGCTTAAAGCTCAACATTCAGAAAACTAAGATCATGGCATCCGGTCCCATCACTTCATGGCAAATAGATGAGGAAACGGTGGAAACAGTGGCTGACTTTATTTTTCTGGGCTCCAAAATCACCGCAGATGGTGATTGCAGCCATGAAATTAAAAGACGCTTACTCCTTGGAAGGAAAGTTATGACCAACCTAGACAGCATATTGAAAAGCAGAGACATTACTTTGTCAACAAAGGTCTGTATTGTCAAGGCTATGGTTTTTCCAGTGGTCATGTATGGATGTGAGAGTTGGACTATGAAGAAAGCCGATGCTTTTGAACTGTGGTATTGGAGATGACTCTTGAGAGACCCTTGGACTGCAAGGAGATCCAACCAGTCCATCCTAAAGGAGATCAGTGCTGGGTGTTCATTGGAAGGATTGAAGTTGAAGCTGAAACTCCAATACTTTGGCCACCTGATGCAAAGAGCTGACTCATCGGAAAAGACCCTGATGCTGGGAAAGATTGAAGGCAGGAGGAGAAGGGGATGATAGAGGATAAGATGATTGGATGGCATCACCAACTCAATGGACATGGATTTGGGTGCACTCTGGGAGTTGGTGATGGACAAAGAGGCCTAGCGTGCTGCAGTTCATGGGGTTGCAAAAAGTCGGACACGACTGAGTGACTGAACTAAACTGAATATGATTGTTATTAAAATATCTCTGTATGAATACCATGTCCCGTAACCTGAAGATGGATTCACAAGCATCATATAATCATAGCTTCAGATAGGAGGGATGATCTGATCTAAGTTTATTATCTTACAGATAAGGAAACTGAAGCTTAGTGAGACTGAGCAATGTACAGGAAACCTCCTCGTTAGAGAAATGTCCTCTGCACTCTTAGCTGTTATGGAAGATGATACAGTGGAGAGGGACACACATGTTCTCGATATCTAAATAGGTGACATAATTCATAAAGGATTTACCCCCACAAAGCAAAAGTACCAGGCATATTTAAACATGTGTGCAAATATTAACTGTACCATTATGAGACTTTATAGAAATTCAGACATCTTACTATCACCATTGGAAACTTCAAACATTGGCCTCTTTCTGGAAAAAGATCCGCTGAAATCATGTAGGCGGAGCCCCAGGGAGGTTGAAGCAAATGATGCTTATTTGTGCCATCTCCAAAGAAATGCCAATTTCCAATTGTAAAACAGCTCAAATGAGTAGGAGTGTCTTTGGAAACTATTAAGAAGCTGGTGCAGATGAAAATTACAAATGCTTATTAAAACAGTATGCCCAAGAAAGTGGAGAGGACAATGACACATGGAAAGGTCACTGTCTGATACAAAGTTTCCATCAGGTGGCCCAGCCCAGGCTCTTCCTCTGATTCTTCTCTCTTAATTGGAGGCTAACAGAGGTGGGGATGAGAGCTGGAGAGTTAACTTTTCATGAGCCTAAAACTTTCAGTTTACAATTCATTATTCTCAACCTTTTCTCAGGGCTTCTGGCAGCCTGACTGTGCAGGCACAGATTGAGCTGACCTCCTCTGGCTGAGGTTCCCTCCTAGAGACTAAATATTTCTGACACTGGCTCAAGAAAGGAGTTATTTTAAGTGGGTTTACACTTGGCATTATTATGAAACAGCTTAACATTAAGAGTGTTAATGCTCCAGTTAGAGGCTGTGTATAATTATGATCCCAAAGGCATGTGGGGTTATGGAAATAGGACTGTCTGAGGTGTGTGCTCCAGGCTGGTTTGATGGGGATTTTAAATACCCTCCAGTTCAGTTTACTTTTATTCTTAATCAGAATTTTGGGGGACTATCGCAGGTTCTAGATATGCATTTGGACTTTGGGGGAGAGGGTTGTGGATATAACTGAGCGGTCACAGATACTGTGAAATGAGGCAAATGGAAAATTCTAGGAAACTCTGTCTTGGCTGGCCAAATACATACATACATAAATAATAAGCATCATACACTATTAATAGCATTCCTGAGTGTGCTTAACCCGTATAACACAGCTCATTATTTAGATGATAAAACAGAGGGTTTCATAAAGTTCTTAGACGGATTTAATATGCTAGACTTTCTACTTTTAAACTTCAATAACTACGATTATGCATATAATAGGAAAAAGCTCAAAGTGGTATTTGAAGGGAAAGTGAACTTTTATCTCTTAGTTGTGGTGAACTGCAATGCTCTCAGTCTCTCTATAGATATACCTCTATCTAGACCCAGATTATGTCTATTAACCCTCTATATCTATCTGGCTATCTAATTGCATATAATTTAAATACATATGAATATATAAAATTATATATAATTTAATTTATATTAAAACATGCGGTTCTTTCTTAATGCAATTATTGTAATTTTTCAAAAGATCTGAAATAAGGGTGGACAACTAACGGTATCAATTTGGGCAAGTTTTATGCCTTGGTTTTCTTATCTGTAAAATGGGGTTGTGACCAGCTTCATTGGATTGTTGCAAGGATGAAAGGAGATAATAGATGTTAAATGTTTAGGACAGGGCTTGGTATATGATTATTATATAAATGGAAGCTGATACCATACTTAGAAAGCATTTATATTAATTCTATTATCTCCACTACACTTAATTCAGTATTTTTAAATGAATAAAATTGTTTGGTGGTTTTTCCATATATTTAAGGGCTTCCCAGGTGGCTCAGTGGTAAAGAATCTGCCTGCCAATTCAGGAGACATAGGAGACTAGGGTTCGATCCCTAGGTTGGGAAGATCATTTAGAGTAGAAAATGGCAACCCACTCCAGTACTGTTGCCTGGGAATCCCATAGGCAGAGGGGTCTGGTGGGTTACTGTCCATGGGATCGCAGAGTTGGACACAACTGAGCACATGCACACATATACATTTAACATAACTCAGCCATTTCACTCTCTTGTCTGTAGGGAAACATACACACACACATACACACACACACACACACACACACACATGCATAGCTCTATTAACTAAGTCCCTCACTTTTGCCTATGGATCAGGTATGGACTTAAAAGAAGCAGAAGATATTAAGAAGAAGTGGCAAGAATACACAAAAGAACTATACAAAAAATATCTTAATGACTCAGATACCATGATGGTGTGATCACGCACCTAGAGCCAGACATCCTGGAGTACGAAGTCAAACAGGCCTTAGGAAGAATCACTCCGAACAAAGCTAGTGGAGGTGATGGAATTTCAATTGAGCTATTTCAAATCCTGAAAGATGATGCTGTGAAAGTGCTGCACTCAATATGCCAGCAAATTTGGAAAACTCAGTAGTGGCCACAGGACTGGAAAAGGTCAGTTTTCATTCCAATCCCAAAGAAGGGCAATGCCAAAGAATGCTCAAACTACCACACAACTGCACTCATCTCACACGTTAGCAAAGTAATGCTCAAAATTTTCCAAGCCAAGCTTCAACAGTACAAGAACCATGAACTTCCAGATGTTCAAGCTGGATTTTAAAAAGGCAGAGGAACCAGAGATCAAATTGTCAACATCCGTTGGGTCATAGAGAAAGCAAGAGAATTCAAGAAAAATATCTACTTCTGCTTTATTGACTACGAAAAAGCCTTTGTGTGGATCACAACAAACTATAGAAAATTCTTAAAGAGATGGAAATAGCAGACCACCTTACCTGCCTCTTGAGAAATCTGTATGCATGTGCAGTTAGAACTGGACATGGAACAACAGACTGGTTCCAAATTGGGAAGAGAGTATGTCAAAGCTGTATATTGTCATCCTGCTTATTTAACTGATATGCAGAGTACATCACAAGAAATGCTGGGCTGGATGAAGCACAAGCTGGAATCAAGACTTCAGGGAGAAATACCAGTAACCTCAGATATGCAGATGACATCACCTTTATGGCAGAAAGTGAAGAGGAACTAAAGAGCCTCTTGATTAAAGTGAAAGAGGAGAGTGAAAAAGCTGGCTTAAAACTCAACATTCAGAAAACCAAGATCATGGCATCCAGTCCTATCACTTCATGGCAAATAGATGGGAAAACAATGGAAACAGTGCGAGACTTTTTTGTGGGGGGAGCTCTAAAATCACTGCAGATGATGACTGCAGCCATGAAATTAAAAGATGCTTGCTCCTTGGAAGAAAATCTATGACCAACCTAGATAGCATATTAAAAAACAGAGACATTACTTTGCCAACAAAGGTCCTTCTAGTCAAAGCTGTGGTTTTTCCAGTAGTCATGTATGGATGTGAGTTGGACCATAATGTAAACTGAGAGCCAAAGAATTGATGCTTTTGAACTGTGGTGTTGGAGAAGACTCTTGAGAGTCCCTTGGACTGCAAGGAGATCCAACCGGTCCATCCTAAAGGAAATCAGTCCTGAATATTCATTGGGAGGACTGATGCTGAAGCTGAAGCTGAAGCTGAAGCTCCAATACTCTGGCCACCTGATGTGAAGAGCTGACTCATTTGAAAAGACCCTGATGCTGGGAAAGATTGAAGGCACGAGGAGAAGGGGACAACAGAAGATGAGATGGTTGGATGGCATCATTGACTCGATGGACATGAGTTTGAGCAAACTCCGGGAGTTCGTGATGGACAGGGAGGCCTGGCATGCTGCATGCAGTCCATGGGGTTGCAGAGTCAAGTATGACTGAGTGACCGGACTGAACCGATAGATTAAAAAGCATGAGGTGCAGAGAAGAGAGATCTAAATGTAAACAGTCAAAGCATGAGATGGATCACGACTCCCCATTCCTAATCACCCAAATTGAGTTACAGTCCTGTAACCAATTTATATCCCGGCAACAGCTCTGATCCTCACTCTTCCCCACTCATCCTATAAGACTGTGCAGGGGAAGTCTATAAATGCAGAGCTAGACAGCTGAAATGTTTGGAGACAGGCCTCAGATAACGGATTTTGACTTAATCTGCAATTTCAACTACAGGCTCATCATACATTTATTTTTACCTGGAACTCTAAAGGGTACTGGTATTGCCTGTATATTTTTTCTTTCTGTTTCTATCCACCAAAAAAAAAAAAAAGCTTTAAGAAGTGCTTTCTTGGTTGTGGTATTTTCTTCCCCAAGGAAACAAGAATAGAATTACATATGGTATTTTTCAGGGCCTTTTTACTCCATCTCAAGAAAACATCCTGTTTTTAAGAGCTCAGAGAATCCAGACTCTTATCAAAATAAGTAAATAATTTCCAAAATTTTCATTTTGGATTTATCAGTGTTCATCATTGCCCTACAAGTGAAAAATCTTAGAAATGTACAAAGATGTTCATTATATGTAGATTTTTTGGAATGTATCAATCCCAGGCAAGCTACTATGACCAGCTGCTTTCCAAACAACATGAAAAATTAAAATATGTAATAAGTAAATATCTAATTTTCTTAACTCCAAAGGATAAGGTTTCCATATTTATTCAAAAACATGCTCTCTCTTTCTCTTCCATATGAAAAGAGTAGGAAAAGAACCTTCATTGCAGAAAACCTGTAAAATAGTAAATCAGATCTATATACAAGAAATACAGGTAGTTAATTCCTTTAAAAGACATCTTTTCCCCTGAGATTCTTCAAATAGAAGTTTGAAATTTTTCTCACTGAACACATGTAATTAACCTAATTAACATGGAATTTAATCTGGTGGAGGGGGGTGTTTTGAGAACATTTTACTTTGAGTAAAAATAATGTCATGCCTAAAAATGGCACCTCACTCCAGTACTCTTGCCTGGAAAATCCCATGGACAGAGGAGCCTGGTAGGCTGCAGTCCATGGGGTCGCTAAGAGTCGGACACGACTGAGCAACTTCACTTTCACTCTTCACTTTCATGCACTGGAGAAGGAAATGGCAACCCACTCCAGTGTTCTTGCCTGGAGAATCCCAGGGACAGGGGAACCTGATGGGCTGCCGTCTCTGGGGTCGCACAGAGTGGGACACGACTGAAGCGACTTAGCAGCAGCAGCAGCAGCAAACCAGTAAAGCCACTTTCCCTACTAAGTTCAAAACACGTGATTGCATATGTGCATCCTAGCTCCTTTTAAACATTGTTTATATAACTCCTTTCTTTAAGGTAAGGAGATTCCTTCCCTTGCAGGAAAACGTGCCTCTGAGGTAGGCAGGGAGCAAGGAGCCGTGTCCACATCTGTAGAGAAGGAACGGAAGGTCAAATGGCAGCAGGGGTCACATTACTGCACACTTCCTAGATGCCAAATGATTTCCCAGGCTTGGAAGATGCAAAGGTGGGTAAAGTCTGGTCCCCTCTACCAGCGAGTCTATTGCATTTCAGCCAGAGAGAAACCAACTTTGGAATAAGTAGTGGCAGTACAACGTGATTCTTGCTCAGCAAACATAGTAACGGGAAAACAGGGAGACCCAAGGCTTCTAAGTAGGGGAGAAATAAGATCACACTTGTCTAAGAAGATAACCACAGCAGCTCCATGAGAAGCCCGGGTGTTGGGAAGGAAAGTGGCAGTGAACCTTGTTAGAACCTAACCAAATTAGACAGAAAGACAGATCTCACGGCCAAAGCACTAAGGAAGATGAGAAGGACCTTAACTCAGGAGGTGCTTCCGAGGAGAAAGTGGAATTAATTTAATGACAACTAAGATGTGTGGCGAACATCAGGAGCTAAGCCACTGACCACTGGTCTTTTTTTAAGCCTCAGTCCTAGGTCCTCTTTCCTTTCCATGCCAATGTTACTTACATGCATTCAACTGCCACAGATGCATTCAATCACCCCCTCACCCCCCAGCACACAAATGAACTATATGTAGGTTTCTCCACTCATCTCTTTGGAATTTGAGATCCATAGGGTCAACTTATTGCTTGGGGTGTCTTCTTAGGTCTCTTAGAGGCAACGTTGGATTCAGGATGTCCAAACCAACCTTAAATCTGGTTCTCTTGCAAGATTCAGCCTCAGTAAATGACCCACCCACCACGCCACAAATCTACAAGTCATCCTTGGTATTTTTCTTCCCTCACCCTCATCTCCAAGATCACCTCGAATCCTTAGATTTTGTTTCCTAAATCTCATTTTTTGTTGTTTATTCACTAAGTCATATCTGACGCCTTTGCAACCCCATGGACTGTAGCCCACCAGGCTTCTCTGTCCATGGGATTATCCTGGCAAGAATAAACTGGAGCAGGTTGCCATTTCCTTCTCCAGGGGATCTTCCCAGCTCAGGACTGAACCCACATCTCCTACATCTCCATGTACTGGCGGGCAGATTTTTTTTTTAACCACTGAGCCACCTGGGAAGCCTCTAAATCTGACTTGAGTCTGTCCACTTATCTCCCTCCCTATTGCTATTCTCCTAGTTCAAGCTACTGTCTTCTCTGGACTGGACATCTCTAACAGCTTCAGAAATGCTCTTTGCACATCCATACTTGCTCTCCTTATGAACTTTTGGAAATGGAAATCTTGGCACATCGCTGTTTAGTTTCCATTGTTCTCAGGATGAAAGAACAAGATCCTCAACATGTCTTAGAAGGCATCTCAGCACCTTTTCCTACTAGTTAAATCCTACATCATGTTCTGATCTCACTTTAACTAACTACTCCACAGAAGCACCTTTCCTGATCCCCCTAACTAGGCCATAGGCCCATGTATAATTCCCACAGCTCTAGCTACTTCTGCATCTACACAGATGCCATTTTGTGATCTCATTCATGTTTTCCTCTCTGAACTATAGTGCAGTCATACGGCAGGTTCCTCCTCAAGGAATATATTTAATGACATCTTTGAGTTCTTCTGTAGCACTTAAACCCCCACCGAGGTGGAGGACAGCAACTTCAAGCTGAGCATAAGATTCCTGGAACACCTCCCTGGTACCTTACCACTAACCAATCAGAAGAAAGTCACACACTATAGCCCTCACCCCAAATTTTGCCTATTAAAACTCTTTCCCTTGAACCATCGAAGAGTTTGGGGGTTCTGAGCATGAGCCACCCATTCTCATTGCTTAGCCCTGCACTAAACTTTCTCTGCTCTAAACTGTGATGTTTCCGTTTATTTGGCCTCACACTATGTTAGGCACACAACCTTTGTGTGGTAACACTACCTCAGAGGGTCAGTATCTAGCTAAAGACACACAGCTATTAAGTGGCAGACTGGACCTGAATTCAGGTCTGTTATTCTGAAGCTCTCTCTCCCCCTACATGTTAGGCTCCAGGAACAAATCAGAATAAGAAATGTTGAGGAAGGGAGCAAGCTCACCAACCTCTTTGGCAGTGGTGGTTGGTGGTGGTATAGTCACTAAGTCATGCCGGACTCTGTGTGACCCAATGGGCCGTAGCCCGCTAGGCTCTGCTGTCCACTGGGATTTCCCAGGCAGAAATACTGGAGTAGGTAGCCATTCACTTCTCCAGGAGATCTTCCCGACCCAGGGATTGGACCCCTGTCTTTTGCATTGCAGGTGGATTCTTTACCAACTGAACCACCAGGAAGGCCTCCACCAATCTCATTATCTTACTTCATGCCCAAAATTTAGGACAAAGAAAGCCTAATATAGACAGATGTGTCTCTTCCTTCTCTTCAGCTCTGACTCCCACCAAGCATCCTCTTACTTCAAGCAGTCGAGGGGAGACCCCTTGACTGCCTGCCATATTTGCTGTGTACCATCCAGAGATCTCTGGAACCAGTTTCCAATAACTATAACCTACATACTTTCAAAGCTCCAATATGTTGGCCACCTGATGCAAAGAGCTGACTCATTGGGAAAGATCTTGATGCTAGGCAAGATTGAAGGTGGGAGGAGAAGGGGACGACAGAGGATGATATGGTTGGATGGCATCACAGACTCAATGGACATGAATTTGAGCAAACCCCAGGAGAAAGTGAAGGTCAGGGAAGCCTGGCATGCTGCAGTGCATGAGGTTGCAAAAAGTCGGACACAACTTAGTTACTGAACAACAACAGACTTCCAATTTCCTTTTCCAATGCTCGGTTTTCTTTCTTAAGTAAGGGGCAGAAGAATTCCTGTTAACATAGTTTATCTTTCCTCTACTAGAGGTTTTCATGTTGAAAACTCAAGTACAGACTTTGGTTACATGCTGTCTTTAAAAGAATATCTGCTTAATGTTAATCCATTACCTGAATCTGGAATCTACTAAACTCAACTGTCATATGGAGTCACCTGGAGAGAGTTTAATGGAAAAGCAAGGCAGTAAATTAGTGCCATATGATTAGCTTGAGTAATACTAAGTTTGTTTATCCAAGCCCCTCAGAAGAATGGACTGTATTTTTAAGATATGACTTGTTTTCCATATCTGCTGAAGGCTTGTTGCTACTTAACTGGACATTTACTTTTCCACTTATTCATTTTCCCCCTTACAGACAGCTCGATGGCTATTCAATATGTGCATAATACAGAGGAAAATAATCATAGGAAAGGGACACAGAGAATGTCATAATTAAACTGTGCATTTGCAAAATACACTCAATAAACCCAAAACATCTTGATTGCTATAATCAGGTAGATTAGGTTTTCAGCAAATACTTCTTAAAACAGAGGCTTATCTAGAGCCAGAAGCAGACAGGCAGCTCCCTGTATCACCTTATAACACAAAATTAACTACATTTACCTCCGATTATTTTTTTTTTAATCAAATATAAAGAGAAATCGAAATGATTTAAATCAATAGATTTGTGAAACATGAGGGCATTTTCTACAACCTTCTAGAACAGGTTTATTTTTTTCCTCATCTGAACTCTCATTAACAAAAGCCACTGTGCCTACCAATGACAAACACAAAAATGTATTGCCTCGAAGATGTGGTTCAAACTTTTACAGTTAGGCGATTGGAGTTCAGAGCAAATTAAGTTGCAGGGGATCACTGAAAGTAAAAGATCGAGGTGGGAGAAGGGCGTTCGGACAAGTTAAGAAACATTCACAGTCTTTATAAAGAGAAAAATATTGCCAAAATATAAGAAATGATGATCAAAAGGGATTTAAACCAATTACTGGGATGAAATACCCATGCTATAAAATAGAGAGTCAGTGACTTCAAATCCTCTTACTCTTTCTCTGCTTTATGGTGTTTGAAGTTTATATGCAAAATATTTCTTTCTGATCCCCATCTAACTAATGGGCTCATTGAGAGGACTGGTGATTCTGCTGATTTACTGAACAGTGACCTGCAGAGAAAAAGCAAAAGACAAGGAAAGCAATTTTACGGAAACAAACAAAAAAATTAACTAGAGATTTAAAGCTTAATATAGCTTTATCCTCCAGAGAGCTCGGCCTGATTGCAGACAGAGCTTAAAAGCAGGATTCAAAAGCACCAACACGCTAGTTCTGTTATGAGAGCTCTGCCCAAGATATGTTCAATAAATGGAAAACTGCCTTTGTGGCCTGCCTTTCGTAATGAGAGAAGACAGGAAGGCAAATACTAGTTTGGGAAGCAGGGAAACAGCTTTACTCTCCAACTCAGTCACTGGTTTTTTAATTTTAAACAAAAATCCAAGTCCTCAGGAGCTGTTTTCCTCTAACACACTCACCCCTCTTTCAAAGATGAAAACAATGACACTTCCCTTCCTCTCCTTCAGAAATATTAATCGAGCAAATGATGTATTACATAGCACTCTTCCTTCCTGGTCCTTCCTGTCTGTCATCACCAGTGCCAGGGGCTCAGAGGCAAAATCTGCGTCCTGCTCCAGGAGGGGGCAATTGGGGGCTGGGGAGGAGGACAAAGCTAGGGAGCTGGGAGGGAGCCTGATTAGATCTGGAGCAGGGCAGGCACCAGAGGGTTTCCTAGCTAACTGGGAAGAAGTCATAAATGAAATTAAAGTCTTTAAGAAAGAAATTCTGCTTCAAACCACGTCTCTCTCCAGTGGTCTTCTCTTATATAATTCCAGCTCTTTGACAAGAGGAACTGACACTTTCGATTGAGTGATTTAAGGGCAATTTATTGTGAAGTGGTAATTTATTAAGTAAGGTTCAAGAGTGGAGAGCGCTCCCTGCACCAGGAAGGGACTCAACTCACCCTCAAGTGCTCCCGACACTGGTCTTCTGGGCAGAAATGCTGGGGCACAGAAATCCTCACCAAACTCCTAATTACTGGACACTTGTGCCCCAACCCCCTCAGCCCCACTCCAGCTGCATAAGAGGAAGTAAGTCTTAAAACGTAAATTCCCAGACATCATATCATGGTAATCTAGATTCCGAGTAAGCTGTAACTGATTGATCTCTCTGAAAAGCTTTACAACGCTGGAGAAGCCAGGGGAGCTGTGGTCCTTCATTTGGCCTGGTGCCCGTTCTTAATCCCAAATCTCTTCAAAAATGCTATTTGTGTTCTGCAATGATGGTGATGAATGGCCCGTCACGGTGGGGGCAAAGAGGTACCCATCATAGGCAGGAATTGTGGGCTTCTGTGAGATACTAAATCTCTCTGCTTGGCACGATCATGCACGTGTTCAACTTAGCCTTCAATCTGTGAGTGAGCTTTATTTTTGTTTAATGCTGTGTGCTTAGTGGTGTCTGACTCTGTGACCCCAGGCACTGTGTAGCTCACTAGGCTCTTCTGTCCGTGGAATTTTCCAGGCATGAGTATTGGAGGGGGTTGCCATTTCCTACTCCAGGGGATCTTCCTGAGCCAGGGATTGAACTCACAAATCTTGCATCTCCTGCATTGGCAGGTGGATTCTTTACTACTGTGCCACCTGGCCACATCCTAAAGAAGAAGGCGGGGTTTTTTTTGTTTTGTTTTGTTTTGAAGATTTTTTGAGTCTTTATTGAATTTGTTACAACACTGCTTCTGTTTCATGTTTTTTGTTTTTTTGGCCACGAGGTATGTGGGATCTCATCTCCTTAACCAGAGAGGGAATCCATACCCTCTTTGCAGTGGAAGGCAGAGTCTTCCACTGGACTGTCAGGGAAGTTCCAGGACAATTTTGTGGTGATAAAGATAGCAACAATGGATACAGACCAAAGGGACCAGGAATCAGGCTATATTTTTCCAGAAGTCACTTTGTGACTACCTCGGGCTTTGGGCAATCAATGACCCGGGTTGCCTTCTTTCCTCAGATTCCTATAATCCTTGTAGGGCAGATTCTTCAAGATCCTCTTTTCTTTCCCTCCCTTGGTCTCATTTCCTCATCTGGTCCCATGCTCCAAAGAGATGAGTTCTGGCAACGGATTGATGAGCTTCTGGGTCATCATAAAGGTCAGGTGGGTAAGAGTGCTGGGTCTTCCTTGAAAGGTGAAGGACACTCTGCTTCTTGCCTCCATGTAGCCAAAGTAAAAGGTGATCCTGGGTCCGAGACAGCCCAGCCGTCCCTCCCTTACTCCTCGTACCCCTTCTCTTCTTCCCAGCGATGAGAGCCAAGTACAGCTTAGGTCAGCTCAGTGCACAGCACCTGGGAAAACACATTCTCTCTTGCTGCTTCCTCTGGTTCACTTTCCCTGCTGCTGGCCAGGCTGCCTTGGCTCTGAAAGATCCAGAACTCAGCAGAGCATACATGGGCCATGACTGACGATGGCCTGTGGGCCACATCCAGCCCACTCTCTGTTTTTGTAAGTAGAGTTTTATTGGAACACCGCCATGCCCATTCATTTCTATATTGTCTCTGGCTGCTTTTGTGCTACCATGGCAGAGCTGAATAGTTGTGACAGAGACCATATGGTGTGTCAGCAAAGCCAAAAATATTGGCTAACTGGCCCGTTGCAAAAAAAAAAAAAAAGTTTACCAACACTTGGTTTAGACCACTGTAAAATAGAGATGAAATAGTCAGTGTTTGATTACCTTCAGCAGGAGCATTCTAACCAAAGCTGTGGTTTCGATGAGGAACAGAGCAGAAGTTAACTTGGAAGAAACTAGATTATATCAGGGGAAAACTGAGTATTCTGTATAGTCCAAACCAGCTCATTAGATTTTACAGATATATATTTATATAGGGGTTTTGGGCCAATGCTACATTTAATTATAAACTATTGTTTTTGCTTCAATTTGTTATTGTTTCTCTCAGGCCACAAGGGTCTGAATTTGGCAGAATTGGCAGTAGGGGAGGTTGACTAAGTATTATAGAATGTTCCAGCTCCCCTCTCTCACCCCTAGGATTCCCAAACAAACAGCTTTTAAAATCCTTGGTTGGGAAACTGAGGGGCCCCCATCTTGGCCTCTCCATCCTCAGTCCCTGTGGAAACTTGACCATGAGAGGTAGCTGTCATCTACATCAGGACCCAAATATCCTTCCATTCCCTGAGCACAATGCCATTTAACAGTGCCCAATCTTACTTCCCATTTGTGTGTAAAAGAACCACAATTGTTATGTCATTGAAATGTACAGATTTCATAAATACTCACCATAGTGGGCCTCAGTGTTGAAGTTCACCTAATACAAAAATACGCAGAGAATCTGAAAAGACATTTTTTCCAAAGAAGACATACAGATGGCCAACAGGCATATACAAAGGTGCTCAGTGTCACAATTTATCAGGGAAATGCCTACCAAAACCACAATGCAGTATCACCTCCAGTCTATTAGAATGGCTGTTATCAGAAAGACAATAAATAAAAAGTGTTGGCAAGGACGTGGAGAAAAGGAAATCCTTGTACACTACTGGTGTAAATGAAAATACTATTGGTGGCCATTATGGAGAACAGTATGGAGCTTCTTCAGAAAATGAAAAATAGAACTACCACACCATCCAGCAATTCCACTCCTGGGTATTTATCTGGAGAAAATAAAAACACTTAACTCAGAAGGGTATATGCACCCCCGTATCATGGCAACTTTATTTAAAACAGCCAAGATATGGTAACTATCTAAGCATGTATCAGTAGATGGATGGGTAAGAAGATATAGTATATATGTACAACAGAATATTTTCAGCCATGCTGCTGCTGCTGCTAAGTCGCTTCAGTTGTGTTTGACTCTGTGCAACCCCATAGACGGCAGCCTACCAGGCTCTCCTGTCACTAGGATTCTCCAGGCAAGAACACCGGAGTGGGTTGCCATTTCCTTCTCCAATGCATGAAAGTGAAAAGTGAAAGTGAAGTCTCTCAGTCGTGTCCAACCCTTCGCGACCCCATGGACTGCAGCCTACCAGGCTCCTCCGTCCATGGGATTTTCCAGGCAAGAACACTGGAGTGGGGTGCCATTGCCTTCTCCGATTTTCAGCCATAAATAAGAATAAAATCTTGCTACATGCAACAACATGAATGGAACCTGAAGGCATTACACTAAGTGAAATAACTTAGAGAAAAACAAATACTGTATTATCTTACTTATACGTAAAATCTTATAAAACACAAAAAAAATACCCCCTCCACCAACTCAAATTGGCTCATAGATGCAGGGACGAGAGTGGTGGTTGTCAGAGGTGGGGAGTTACGGGTTGGGCCAAATAGATGAAGGTCAAAAAACACAAACTTCTAATTATAAAATGAGTAAGTCATGAGGATGAAATGTACAGCATGGTGACTATAGCTAATAATACCATATTGCATAGTTGAAAGTTGCTAAGAAAGTCAATCTTGAACATTCTCATCATAGGAAAAAAAATTTATAACTATGTATGGTGATACATGTTAGCTAGATTTACTGTGGTGATCATTTTGCAGTCTTTACAAATAGTGAATCGTTATGTTGTACAGCAAAAACTAACATAAGGTTATATGTCAATTATATCTGCCCCTCAAAAGCCCCCATATTCCAAACAGTCATTTAAACTACATCTCTACAGAGTGACGATTAAATGTTAAGGAAGTTCTAATGAGGCAAGTGGACAAAGTGAGCAGGGTTATCAGGCAAAGCTGCCTTCAGAAGCTCAGGTTAGAAGACACTTTTTAAGCATATGTGTTTTCAGGGAGAAGATGGAAAGAATATTCCCGCTTTGGGGTACTCAATAATGGTTATGGTCAATAATGATGATAATGATGGTGGGAAAAAATGTCATGTGTAAAGACTCAGAAGCAGCATTGTGTTCCATCTCTAAATACCAAACTTAAAATGAGGGCAACATTTTTCTGTTTACAAAATCTTTCACTTACCCACCAGGAAACATGATAAAATATAGAAAATTGCCGTTTCTAGGGGCCTCTTACAATTCTTTCTGGCTTAGACGTTTGTGTCTCTATAAGAATGAAAAACTAGTGCAATGAAAAACAAAATGGTGTGCCAAAGCCATGGGTAACCAAAACACCTGCAACCCGGACTGACTGTAATACTGAGCCCCGGAGGACTGGTCCTGTGATTGCTAATGTCAATACGTGTCAGCAAAACTCATTCCTGGAACAGCTGATTTACATTATAGCCTTAGCTCAAGACAGAACATCTGAAACCAGGTTTGTAGTTTAGTCCATCAACTCCACAGAAGGACTGGGAATAAAAGAGGCTTGAAAGAAAATGAGGATCAATAGCAAGAGAATTGCTTTGCTGCGAGAAAAACTCGTCAGTGTAGGGAAAGGAGGCATCATGTGGCTCAGAGATGGGACTCACGGTCCTGGGGGAGGGTGCTTCTTTGTTCTCACACTGATCGTGTAATTTTATAGACGGGATCCCTGGATATAATCTCATTCAATCTCTCATCTTACAAATCAGGAACGTGCAGATGTCTGTTCCAATCCGGGCTGGGTGAAATGCCATGTCAGGTGATGCTAAGGATGCAAGTGGATGCACAGATGAATGGGGTGTGGACCTTATCTATCTTTTGAGAGTTTACAGTCTAGGAATTAAACTAAGATATACATAAACCTTACAAAGCAGGAAATTTGGACCAGCACTGGAGCATCTAAGGCTTAGATTCAGTGCTATGAGCATTTTGGGGAAGAAAATCTTCTTTCCTGATGGCTACTGTGTGGGATGTAAAGGAAAGGAGAGATGGTTACTGAGCTGTCCTTCGAGGAAATTGTTGTTTTGTCGCTAAGCCAAGTCTGACTCTTTTGCAACGCCATGGACTGTAGCCCCCAGTCCATGGGATTTTTCCAGATAAGAATACCGGAGTGGGTTGCCATTTCCCATCCCAGGGATCGAACCTGCGTCTTCTACAATGAGAGGCAGATTCTTCACCACTGAGCCAACTGGAAAGCCTTTGGAGGAAATGGGGAAGAATCAGATCTGGGTCAGGGAGATTTTATAACACAAAGTTGCACAAAGGGGAGTAATTAGTTGATCTCTTGAGGTGCCTTCTGTTGCACCAGAACAGAGAGGGGAGGCAAACACAGGGACTGCATGTGGCAACAGACATGCCATTGAGTCCTCTCCGTACACTATGGCCTACAGCACCAGTCCCCAACCTTTTTGGCACGAGGGACCAGTATCATGGAAGACAATTCTCTCATGGACTGGTGGTGGTTGGGGGGCGGGGGGCGAGTTGGTTTCAGGATAATTCAAGTGCATTACATTTGTTGTGCACTTTATTTCTATTTATCATTATACTGTGATATACAATGAAATAATTATACAACTCATCATGATGCTGCTGCTGATCTGACAGGAGACAGAGCTCAGGCAGAAATGCGAGGTTGGGAAGTGGCTGTAAATAGAGATGAAGCTTCCCTTGCTGGTCTGCCACTCACCTCCTGCTGTGTGGCCCAGTTCTTAAAAAGCCATGGCCCCTGGTACCAGTTCATGGCCCAGGGGTTGAGGACCCCTGATCTATAGCATATGATGCTAGTATTCAGGAACCCTTGAGTCTGAACACATATTTGGGGAGTGTAGAGAGGTCACTGGAGAAGGCAATGGCACCCCACTCCAGTACTCCTGGCTGGAGAATCCCAGGGATGGAGGAGCCTGGTAGGCTGCAGTCCATGGGGTCGCTAAGAGTTGGACACGGCTGAGCGACTTTACTTTCACTTTTCACTTTCATGCATTGGAGAAGGCAATGGCACCCCACTCCAGTACTCTTGCCTAGAGAATCCCAGGGATGGGGGAGCCTATTGGGCTGCCGTCTACGGGGTGGCACAGAGTCAGACACGACTGATGCGACTTAGCAGCAGCAGAAAGGTCATTGGCAGACGCTCTTTCGAAATAGTGGAATAAAAGCGGCAGGTGATCCTCTTCCATTTGGGGAAAATAACTTCTCTGTGGGGGTTTCCTGGTGGCTCAGATGGTAAAGAGTTGGCCTGCAGTGTGAGAGACCTAGGTTTGAGTCCTAGGTTGGGAAGATCCCTTGGAGAAGGAAATGGCAACCCACTCCAGTATGCTTCTCTGTGGTCTCCGACCTTAGAGAGACATTCCCCCATGGCGGGGGAGTTTTTCTTTTGTTTCTCCTACCAGAGATTTCACAGGATTGAGTTGTGTTAGGTTTGTCCTTGATACTCTGCTGGTCCAACCCACTGGAGAAACAGACCCACTCAGGAGGGGGAATAAAGTAATTGTTACGTGAATATTTTTCTGCTGATTATTGGAGTCAATGGACTAGAAACAATACCTGAGGGTGACTGAGCATCTGGGAGTTTTGAGGCCTGGAATGAGAGGTAAAAACCATGGCAGTAACATTCCAATCTATGGATAACAGGATTTTTCTACATTTTTATGTGATCTTATTTACCCTTTGTCATTATTAGTTATGTTATGTGCTACATTAGTCATGTTTTGTGAAAAACAGTAGATTATTCTCTGATATAATAAATTATTTAAAAGGCCCGGGTCTTATGTTCACTTTTATAAACATGTAATTCATTCTATCTAGAGAATTATTATTGGATATAACTCTTGCTTTTCATAGCCTTACTCTCCCTCTGCTCTGCACAGATTTTTAAAAGTACCCAGTAGTACGTGGGTCATGATTCTTCAAACTTTCCAGTGGAAAAAGGAATGACGGGGTGCAAATTTTTCCCAACATGCTTCACCAAGTTGCCAGTGCACCAAGGTGCGAGACAATACATTTTCAAGTGCTCTGGCCCAGAGTTACCGAAACCTGGAGTCCACAGTGCAGCGAAGAGGAGCGGCAGCGCTGCCACCTATGTCAGAGTTGTTGCAAAGATTAAGTGAGATATTAAACAAGGAGCTCTTAGCATAAAGCCTGGCACATAGACACTATCAATAATCCTTCTGTCATCCTGAAAGAAGACTAATAATCCCTGATCTTTGGGTGGCCAACCTGCTCTCACTGGCACCAGGAGACTTCCCCATAACCTCTCCCCAATCCAAGCACCTCCAAGATGTCATGTAACATGAGCTGAAGAGTATCTACAAATGGCATTTGTTCAAACTCACACTGCACGCTCTCCTCTTGAGTTTGGAATTCATCTTGGGAGATTTATCAGGCATGTGAAAGAGAAATATCTCCTAAATGAGCTGGAGAAAGCAACGAAACAGAAAGAAATGAGGCCAAGCAGTGACAAAACATGTCAGGATTTGGTCTATTTTTTTTTTTCCATCAACATGTGCTGTTCTCATTAATGGGAGTTTCTCATACACTCAGTAAGGGAACAGGCAACAGTGTCTTTCGTTATAGCCTGAAGGCTCGTCCAAACATTTAAGGGATGTTCGAGCCATAAATTTCCTCCAGACTGTAATCATCTTTGCAAGATCAAGTGCTCATGACTGAAAACATCGCTGACCTGTGAAATATCACCAAGGCTCTTCATTTTTTTCCCCAATAATGAGGTTAGTTTATGGCACGTACTTTGTCATATGAGATTTGAAAACATCCTTCCAACTATCTATCAAAACCGCTTGTATTTTTGTTGCTGTTGTTGTTGTTGGTCAAGTCATTAGCCTAGATGAGAGATGAAAGGTAAGCTATGGCCCTAGGGCCAAATACCGCCTATTTCCTGTTTCTATAAATAAAGTTTTATTGGTTCACATTCAAGCCTAGTTATTTACATACTTCCTTTGGCTACCTTTATGTTTTGATGGCAGAACTAAGTACCTGCAACAGAGATTGTGTGGCCACCAAAACCTGACCCTTGTACTATCTGACCCTTTATAAAAGTTTGCCAACCCTTGATCTAGATCGTTGTTTTGTGTAGAAAAAATTCTGGTTGAATTTATCTGGTTCTCAGAGAATTTACAAATTTTCCGTATTATTAAATCCAGACACTTGGCTGATTGCAACAGAAGGGAGGAAGTAAAGAGAGAATTACTAAATTCTGAGTTAGAAGACACTCATCCATTTATTCATTCCCCATAAGACACCATCACCACCATCCCAGGGAAACTCTGGAGTATGAACAAAATACATAAAGCCTCTGGCCTCACAGAGTATAAAGTTAATGAGGGAAATAAACAGAGACCACATCATTCATTCATTCATTCTTTTCATAAAACAATATTTATTTGGCTGTGCTGAGTCACAGTTATAGCACTTGGGATCTTCAATTTTCATTGCAGCATGACAGATCTTTAGTTGCAGCATGTGGGATCTAGTTCCCTGACCAGGAATTGAATCTGGGCCCCCTGCATTGGGAGGGTGGAGTCTTAGCCAGTTGGCCACCAGGAAAGTCTCCATTCATTCATTCTTCACTCACTCATTCTCTATAAGGTGCCTGGAAATATTTTAGGCATTAGTTAACCATACCAACGGAGAAGGTGATGGCACCCCACTCCAGTACTCTTGCCTGGAAAATCCCATGGACGGAGGAGCCTGGTAGGCTGCAGTCCATGGGGTTGCGAAGAGTCGGACATGACTGAGTGACTTCACTTTTACTTTTCACTCTCATGCATTGGAGAAAGAAATGGCAACCCACTCCAGTGTTCTTGCCTGAAGAATCCCAGGGACGGGGAGCCTGTTGGGCTGCCGTCTGTGGGGTCACACAGAGTCAGACACAACTGAAGCAACTTAGCAGCAGCAGCAGCAACCATACCAAAGATAGATTCTAACAGTGGAGAGAAATAATAAATAAGCACATATGAAAATAGCAGGTACCAATATGTGCTACAGTGAGAGTATTAGTTTAACCATGCAAAACTGAAAGCTGTATAGGTCAACAGTGGCTGAACGTTGGCGGTTTTCTATGGTTCAGCCTACCAGTGAGAAATGCTGAAGAGTCATTTTCAGATGGCTTTAAATTAAGGGGTCAGGGAGGGAGAGATATGTTAGGAGTTTGGGATTAACATATATACACTATGATATATAAAACAGATAAACAGCAAGGTCCTACTGTATACCACAGGAAACTATACTCAATATATTATAAAAACCTATAATGGAAAAGAGTATACACCCCCCCACATACACACACACATATAACTGAATCACTTTGCTGTACAATTGAAACTAACACTAATTGTAAATTAACTATACTTCAATTAAAAAAAATTGAGGAATCAAGGAAGGCTTCACTGAGGAGGTGACATCTGAGGTAAGAATTGAATGACAGCACTTCCTGCCCGGTGAACAGCGAGGGAGTTTTCCAGGCAGGGAGCGGGAGAGCTCCTTGCAAATACTCTACAGCCAAAATAAGCTCGGTTCATTGGAGGAAAAGAAAGACCAGAGGGGCTGGAGTAAGGTGGGATGTGGGGAAAGACAGAGGAGCTATGGTTGAAGAGATAGTCAAGGGTAAGGTCAGATGAGGTCTTGTGGGTTAGGATAAGGATCTTGGCTTTTATTTGAAGAATAACCAGGAGGCTTTTAAAAGGAAAGTCATCTGATCTGATTTATGGCTTTCCAGTGTTTTCATTCCTCTTCTGTGAAAAGTAGCCTCAGGGAGATTTAGGAGGTAGTATAGAGTTCTGAGCACAATAAGATCACAGCAAGGAAAGGTGGGGCGAGAAAAGTGGGGATGCAGGAGATGTTTAGGAGCTGAAATCCGTGGAGCTGGTGATAGTTTGGATGTAATTAGGAGGGAAAATGAGGGATGAGGGAGCCTGCCAACTTTCCAATTTGAGTACCTGGCTGGATACCTACTTGCTGTGATTCATAAGCCTGAGAACACCAGAAAGGAAGCAGGACGTGGGGGAGATTATAAGTACCGTTTTCAACCTGTTGAACTTGAGTCATCTTTATGACTTGTTTTCCCTCAGGTGGTATCGATGACCATGAACTCTTATATGAATCAAATTGGCAGGACTGTTTCATTCTTTTAATCATACATCTACTACTTTGTCATTTTCTTTTTCTATGTGCCTTTTTTTTTTTTTTGACTTAGCTGATTTTGAGTCTCTTGAGTGAAGCCTTTGTGTTTGTGCTTTCCCTGTGGTCAAGAGGGGAGTGTTACAGTTGCAAATTGTTGGCATGAATGTTGGTGGAAGTCATTTCTTTTAAGCCGCTTGAGGTATACAGGGATTAAAACAGCCAAGAGCAGGATTCCCAACCTGAATATATATATATATATATATATATATATTTTTTTTTTTTTTTTTCCATTTAACAAAATGAACCTAGGAGGGAGTGATGCCAAATATACAGTGCTTGAAAAAGGTTTATGACCTGAACTGGTGTCCCACCCGCAGATCATATCTTATAACACTAAACTGGGGTGTAAGCAGATTCAAAAAATGTGCCTTGCAATCACTTTTCAAGAGCAGCAGGTTTGGCAGAACTCCAGGCTGTATACCTGGAACAAACATGGAAAATATTCCAGGTTCGGCAGGTCTGAAAGTCTTTCCGTGTTATAGACCAAGCATTCTGCTCACCTATTAATCAGACAAGGGCAGTAGCAGTATTGTAATAGGACCCCTCATCTCTGGATTTGTAAAGCATTTTATTGACGTCAATCATATCACGTATAACCCTGTAGCATGCACACCCTCAGTCTCCTGCTAGATTATCCCATTTATAAGGTCATGTTGTATCTCTGCTTCTCCTGCATACACAGGCTCACCTCAGAGATATTATGGGTTTGATTCCAGACCCCTGCAGTAAAGTGAAAATCTCAATAAAGTGAGTCACACACGTTTTTTGGCTTCCCAGTGCAAATAAAAGTTATATTTAAACTATAGTCTATCAAGTGAGAAATAGCATTATGTCTAAAAATTATGTGTGTGTGTGTGCTCAGTCACTCAGTTGTGTCTGACTTTTTGTGGCCCCACGGACTGTAGCCCACCAGGCTCCTCTGTCCATGAGACCTTCCAGGCAAGAATACTGGAGTGGGTTGCCATTTCCTTCTCCAGGAGATCTTCCCAATCCAGGGACTGAACTCGCGTCTCTTGTGTCTCCTGCACTGGCAGGCGGATTCTTTACCACTGAGCCACCTGGGAAGCCCCTTAATTTAAACATATTTTATTGCTAAAAATTGCTAACCGTCATCTGAGCCTTCATGCATGATATTTTGCAAAAGTGACATTAAAGATCACTGACCACAGAGCACCAGAAGAAGTACAATAATGAGGAAAAAATGGAAATATTCGAAGAACTACCAGAATGGGATACTGAGACAAGCAGTGAGCAAATGTTGCTGGAAAAATGGTGCCAAAAGACTTGCTCATTGCAGGGTTGCTCCAAACCTTCAGTCTGTAATAAACGCAGTATCTGCGAAGCACAATAAACTGGAGTATTAAAGCATGCCTTAACGGACGGAGCCTTTGTGTTGGTGAGTGAATGGCTCTACGGATCAGAATTGGCCAAAATGATGCCTGATTATAAACAATTAAGGAATTTAAAATGTAACTCTTCAATACTACCTAGTTTATAATAATTTATCATGGGAAAGAATTACACACAGTTGATATGAGGATGGAATAACACTTGCCAAGGAGAGGTGTGGACAGAATGAACTTGGTGTACCAGAGGTCAATGCAAAGATCCTTCTCTTTCCCAGTTCTTCTCAGTCCAAGTTTGTGGAGCTTTACTTAATCTAGCCATAACTAAATTTCACTTATGTTAGAGACACATTGAGGGGAAAGGCAACATTACCACTGGTTTTCAAGTGCATTAAGACTAGGGATCATCATCTAAAAAAGCCTTTGGCATCACCGTCTCAATGGACATGAGTCTGAGTGAACTCCTGGACTTGGTGATGGACAGGGAGGCCTGGCATGCTGCAGTCCATGTGGTCGCAAAAAGCCGGACATGACTGAGCGACTGAACTGAACTGAACTGGATCTTACATATGCTCAGAGCTGGGCCCCATCTTATCCATTTGTGCAATAATATTAATAAGTTAATCACCCAAAACAATTTTTTAAAAAGCACCCTTAAGAAATATTTCAATATTAGAAGTAGGTTACTAATCCAATTGAAGAAAAGGAGAATGAAATTTATTGTAATAGCTGCATCATGAGGACATTTACAGAAGTACTTCAGCATCTCTCAATTAAAAGTAAAAGTTAAATCTATAAATAGAAGAAAATATCACAGACAGACCCATAAAACACTCGTGTTTTTTCATCTAGAAATCCTGGGAATTATTTAATGAAAGCAGAAAGGTATATGCACAAAGATGCCACTAAATCGTTCATATAAATCAAGGACTGGAAACGGTCTAAACTTTCAATCAACAGGGTGATTTAGTAAAAACAATGTACAAATCAACATCATTTATACCCATTAAAATTTTGATTATGAAGGGGAAGAAGAAACTTGGAAACGCATTTGATATTTAACTGCAAAGAGATTATAAAACGACACATTCTATATGATGCGTATACGCACCACCTGATAGAAAGAACTGATTCACTGGAAAAGACCCTGATGCCAGGAAAGATTGAAGGCAGGTGGCGAAGGGAACGACAGAGAACGAGATGGTTGGATGGCATCACCGACTCAATGGACATGAGTTTGAGCAAGCTCCGGGAGCTGGTGATGGACAGGGAAGCCTGGTGTGCTGCAGTCCATCGGGTAGCAAAGAGTCGGACATGACCAAGACACTGAACTGACTGACTGATACATGTGATGTTCCAGAGAGCAAGGTACAAGAATTTTTAAAAAGAAAATTATTGAGATAGATAACAGCCAATTTTTCATTTATTTGCTCTTTGTATCATGTGGTTGCTTTTATTTTTAAAATATTTATTTATTTATTTGGCTGGAACAGGTCTTAGTTGAATCACACAGAATCCTTAGCTGCAGCACTCAGAATCTTTAGTTGCTGCACTCAGAATCTCTTTAGTTGCAATATGCAAATTCTTAGTTGCAGTACGTGGGATCTAATTCCCCCACCAGGGATCGAACTCTCGCCACTAGACCACCAGCGAAGTCCCTCATCTGGTTGCTTTTAAAAATAATCAGATTAGTTTACTGCATCACTATTTACAATAGCCAAGACAGGGAAACAACCTAAATCAACAGGAAACAACCTATCCATCAACAGTTGAATGGATAAAGAAGCTGTGGCACATATATACAATGGAATATGCAGCCATCAAAAACAACGAAATAATGCCATTTTCAGCAACAAGAATGGACCTAGAGATTATTATACTAAGTGAAGTCAGAAAGAGAAAGACAAACACCATATGTGGAATCTGGAATATGATACAAATGAACTGATCTATGAAATAGAAACAGACTCACATAGAGAACAGGCGTGTGGTTGCCGAGTAGGGAGACAGGGATTGGGAGTTTGGGATTAGTACTGTAGTTGCAACCTATATAGGATGGTTAAACGATGAGGTCCTACACACAAGAAACTATAATCTGTATCCTGTGATAAACCATAACATAAAAGAATATGAAAAAGAATGTGTATATATATATATATAACCGAATTACTCTGCTATACAATAGACATTAACACAATATTGTAAATCAACTACACTTCAATAGAATAAATTTTAAAAATAATAAAATTAGGCAGAGCTCATGAGAGAGAACGAAGTAATAGCCAATCAATACAAGATGTGAGGAAAAAGAGGTGCCTTATTTGGGACTTGATGTAGTTCCAGTGGAATCATGTTTGGGAGTAGATACCAGGGGCAACACGTCATTGTGTTGAACCACTTTTTCATAAAAACTCATCCATTTAACATTTTTTTATTTTTTAAAAACTGCCCAAAGTTCTTTTGGCTGGGAAATACTCTTTAGTGTTAAGTTAAACTAGAAAGGAATTGTGAGCTCTAACGGAGGAGTCAGTTTAGTTAGACTCAAGCAGAGGAAATGCATAAACTNGCACAGAGTGGGACATGACTGAAGCGACTTAGCAGCAGCAGCAGCAGGTTCTAGCTAAGGCTCCACTTCTGAAGCCGCTCCCCCACCCTGTCCTCCCAGGATCCTGGCAGTGACCTTGAAATCCCCTGGCAGAGTGGTCTCCATGACTTCTCTGGTTATTCAGATTTTTCCTATACCTTCCTGCCACGTGAGCTTTACTTGATTCTTTATCCTCTCCCTTTTAATCCAATTCCTCCTTTCCCTACCCTTATTTTAAAAGGTAATTTTAAGATCATCACCAGACATGGAAGATCAGCCTCCCTGGTCTAACAAAACAATGATTATTGCACCTGCACACATGGCCAGTTCTAGGTCTGTTTGTCTTGGTTGAAAAGAGTGTAGAGAGTGTTAAGGGATGTTAAGGGCACACTGGCACCAACCAAGAGTTTCCCCACAGGAAGAGTTCAGACTTGAAAAGAATGCAGTGCCATTCAATGTTCTGCATTGACCTTACTACCTAAAATGGTCAGCCCTGAGGATGGGTTCCAGTTTCTTGCCTTTAGGCTGAACTTAAAGAATCTCTGTAGGGAAAGATGTGGTGACAGCTGTTGGCAGTGTTCTGCTTTTATTGTCAGGAAGTTCTTCGAGTTAACTCAAAATGCCCCTCACAGCGTTTTAAATCCTTTCCCTGTTAACCTTTTCTCTAAGGACCCCCTTCTAAGAATATGCAGCAAACCCTCAGCTTTCCCATTTACAGTCAAACACACTTTCCTGAATGGCTGTAAATGACTCTCTTTAGAAGTATGACTATCTTTATGCTAAACTGAAAGAGAATTTTCATACCTGTTATAAAAACCCCTGCCTCTCTGGAGCTTCATGCTTCTTCCTGGGCTGTCTTTGCTGTCCCACTGTGGATCTTGGGTCACAGCAGAGTACTGTGTAAACATTTACAGAACACTTGTAATCCTCAAGTACTTCACCAAATGTGGGTGATAATAATAGCATTTGTGGGGCGTGTACCTCCAAAGGCTTCCAAATGCTTAGGTAATTAATAAGATGTTTCTCCATTTAGAAAGTTAGCAGGAGAAAACAAAAGATTATAATGAAATCGCTTCTGTGACTACAATGACATCATCCTTATATATTAACCCATCTCTCTGCCACTGAGATTCAGGTCTGGGGGAGAAGGGGGAATGGGTCCTTAACACTTGGAGTTCAGGGTTAATGGGTGACAGGCGGAAGGACTTGGTTTTTGGCCAAAGGACGAAAGGACAAGAGCGTGTTCCTCAATTATGAATGGTGTTTTAAGGCAGTCATCCTTACAAAAAACTTTTCAAGGCAGTTCCTTTGCATGAAACCCTGCCCCAAGTCCAAGTGCAGAAACAGATTCTAGTGAAAGTTTATTACTGGGAACTGTTCTTGTGGGGCCCTAAATGGGAAACCTTGAAAAAGAAAAAGGCTAGCATTGCGGACGGAAACTAAGATGGCGCCTGGCGGAAGAGATGGGGGCGTAGTCTATGTTGTCTGTCAAAACTTCTGATTGGCTCTCTTGATTTCTGTGCACGTGGACAGTGCGTGATCACCACAGACTCCTGTTATAATGATGGCACATGACGATTTGACCTTTAACGTGATTGGTGTAACTATGGAAAGTCCCTTGCAAACCCCTCCCCGCTTGCCTTTATAAGCAGGGAGTTTATAACAATAAAGCGGAACCGCACTAGACGGAACCCCTGTCGCGTCTGATTGTCTCTCGCTACCCGAGGGGCTGGGTTGGCGGACAGCAGGCTCACCTTTCCTTGGGACCCTTCAGCTCTCTGCTGAGGGAAGTTCCACTGCCTCTCTTTCTGCGGAGCGCTCCCCGCAGTTCTAATTTCTTTAAATATGTTAGCTCATTTAGTCCTCGTGACTCACTTGTTTACGAGGTAAGTTACCAGAAGCACCCCTATTTTGCTAATGTAAGTGAGGACATTCCAGCATGAAAATTTGGGTTCCCAGGGCTGGTCCTCAGCAGCGGGAGGGGTGGTACCCAGAAGCCACACCCACTGGACCCCACAGGAGTGGCCACACCAGGCATTCCCTCCCTCCCTCAGGGAGGAATACAAAAGCAGGGTGCATCTGTATTGGGGTGGGACTAGGGTTGGGATCAGGTTAGGGGTGGATAAGATGGTTTGCATGAGGTTCCTAAGGCGCCTAGGAAACCCTAGCGTTCAGAAGAACAGGCTTTCAAATCCACTTCCTGAAAGTGTTTGGTGATAGACCATCTTTGAAGGGCTGAATTGAGTCCAAATGGGCTGAAGATTTTGCTCTTCTCTTTCTTAATTTTGAGGAACAAGTGTTTTCTTACATATACTGGAGATTAATTCCATGCTTTATATATGCAGATTTCCCTTTATCCTCCCTCCCCTAAGTATTCCATTCCTGATTCTGAACAGCTTCACATCAAATAGATCCATTTCCTACTAAGAAAAAGGGCATCAGAAAAATTCACTCACCTTCAGCTATTAGGGAACCCAGTAAGAATGAAGAAACAAAATACTGCCTGTTCAAAACTTGGCCAACTATTCATCTTTAGCTCAGGAAAATCAACGATAAACTTTTTATATGGAAAACTCAGAGGTTAAATTTAGTGTAGAGAACTCTGGCCCCCAAATATAATTTTCTTCCATGTCACTGAATGAATTACAGGGTTTAATTAGGTGTTCTTTTTCTCATATTTTGATTAATTGATATCTTTAAAAATGAAATTGTTTTATTATTGCTTATAATAACTTTTCAATAGTTGGCTCTTCTGAATTGTCCCTGAATTGTTAAAAAACAATGTCATCCATTTGATTTCCAAACATGTTTTTTTAAAGTATCTTTGATATTAATTTCTCATTTTGATATTAATTTCTCATTTAAATGCTTTCTACTCTGCAGTCACCCTCTGTGTATTTTCAGTCTTCTAACTTTATTGACGCTTTCAGTGGCTAAGTCAAAGATGTCTCTTGGTAAATGTCATGTTGCACTTGAAAATATGTGGGTTATTTTCAAATATCTTTTGATATTGATGTCTAACATAAGTCCACAGGGATAAGAGAACAAACTCTGTATGATTTTGATATCTTTAGACCATGAAATTTTTGCACCTTGATTTATGTCCCTAGATATATTCCAGTGTCTCCTAGTTTATATTTTATGGGAACTTGAATAGAATTTGTATCCTACTGTTGTGTGAAAATTGCATAAATCTTAATTATGTTGAATTGGTTCAGGTGCTTTTCAGGTCTACTATATCCTGCTACTGCTAAGTCACGTCAGTCGTGTCTGACTCTGTGTGACCCCATAGACAGCAGCCCACCAGGCTCCTCCGTCCCTGGGATTCTCCAGGCAAGAATACCGGAGTGGGCTGCCATTTCCTTCTCCAGTGCATGAAAGTGAAAAGTGAAAGTGAAGTCGCTCAGTCATGCCCGACTCTTAGCGACCCCATGGACTGCAGCCTACCAGGCTCCTCCATCCATGGGATTTTTCCAGGCAAGAGTACTGGAGTGGGGTGCCATTGCCTTCTCCGCTACTATATCCTACTTTTCTGTATATTCATTCTATTAATTTTTGAGAGTTTGATATTGAAACTCCAGCTAAAAATCTTAATTTATTATCTACTTAAAAATAATTATATAGTGGGACTATATGTAACTTTGTTCTGTATTTTCCAAGTGTCCTGTAAATGTGTTATATTTTCATAATTTAAAAAATAAGAAAGAGAAAATCAAAAGACCTCAGTTTACTTTTGTGTAAAATGGTGATGATAAAACTTGTCTTAATTATGTCAGGACATTATTTAAGGATAATGTATCTGAAAGTGCTTCAGAGAGGTTAGGAGGCTATAAATACTGTATTCTAAACTTTCAGAATAAAGTAAATCATGTCATAAAAATGGACCTTTCCCAAAAAAGAGACCGGTCATCCATATAAAGCAACATTCATGAGTTGTGCCACTATTCCAGGTGACAAGACTCATAATTCTCATTTTCATATAACTAAACTTTCTATGTCTTTCCCTTTTCCCAGGCACAGAAACCAAAACCAAATTCCAATTGCAAACAAAAAAACAACCCCCCTCCTTGGACCTCTTGCATCCAAACAAACAAAACCTCAGGCCCCAAACCTTGTGAGCCTGTGGTTTTCACAAGTATAGGGGTTAGAGTGACCTGGGAAGCAAATGGAAACACAGAATCTCAGTGAAGAGACAAGAGCAGGAGGCAAGGAAACTGTATTTCAAACCAGACTTAGACAGGGAATGCCGATGGAGGGTGAGCAAATAGAAATGTGGTGGCTCAGTGGTGAAGAATCTTCCTGCCAGGGCAGGAGAGGCAGGAAACATGGGTTTAATCCCTGGATTGGAAAGATAC
>SJYQ01010001.1:334514-345096 GCA_006410935.1 Redunca redunca | reverse complement strand
ATGCTTTAGGGGCATTATTTTGAAGACAGTGTATTTCTAAAGTGTATTGAGGTTTTCAGTTCTTGGCACTCACAAGATTATAATCCATTTCTTAGAATTATTTGCTCTCTTTATTCATTAATTGTAAGTATTTTTTCTTGGTTTTCTCATCTTGTATTACTTTTTACCCTAATTGGGATATATAAGGTATTTTGTTTATTGTATTATTGAAGTTCAGCTGACTTAGAATGTTGTGTTAACTTCTGATGTATAGCAAAATGATTCAAGTATGTATGTGTGTGTATATACCTTCTTTTTGACTCTGCTCTTTCACCTTCATCAAGACACTCCTTCCTCTTCACTTCATGGAAAATAGATGGGGGGAAAATGGAAACAGTGGCAGATTTTATTTTCTTCAGTTCAGTCACTCAGTGTGTCCGACTCTTTGCGACCCCATGGACTGTATCAGGCCAGGCTTCCCTGTCCATCACCAACTCCTGGAGCTTGCTCAAATTCATGTCCATTGGGTTGGTGATGCCATTCAGCTATCTCATCCTCTGTTGTCCTTTTCTCCTCCTTAATTTTCTTGGGCTCCACAATTAGTGCAGACAGTGATGGCAGTCATGAAATTAAAAGATGCCTACTCCTTGAAAGAAAAGCTATGACAAATCTAGACAGCGTATTAAAAAGAAGAGACATCACTCTGCCTACAGTGGTCTGTAAAATCAAAGCTATGGTTTTTCTAGTAGTCATGTATGGATGTGAGAGTTGGACCATAAAGAAGGCTGAACACTGAAGAATTGATACTTTTGAACTGTGGTGCTGGAGAAGACTCTGGAGAGTCCCTTGGACACCAGGGAGGTCAAATCAGTCAACTGTAAATGAAATCAACTCTGAATATTTGGAAGGACTGATGCTGAAGGTGAAGGTCTAGTACTTTGGCTACTTGATGTGAAGAGTGGACTCACTGGAAAAGATCTTGGTGCTGGGAAAGATTGAGGGTAGGAGGAGAAGCTACTTGATGTGAAGAGTGGACTCATTGGAAAAGATCTTGGTGCTGGGAAAGATTGAAGGTAGGAGGAGGAGTGGGAAGCAGAGGATAAGATGGTTGGATGGCACCAGTGACTCAATAGACATGAGTTTGAGCAAGCTCTAGGAGATAGTAAAGGACAGAGAAACCCGGGGTGCTTTAGTCCAAGGTGTCGCAGAGTCGGACCCAGCTTAGCAACTGAACAATAACAATAACAACAACAATGTTCTTTTTCAGATACCTTTCTATTATAGTTTACTACCAGATATTGAATATAGTTTTCTGTGCTATACAGTAGAATCTTATTTTATATATAGTAGTTTGTATTTGGGTTTCCCTGGTGGCTCAGTGGTAAAGAATCTCCCTGCCAGTGCAGGAGACCCATATTCTATCCCTAGTACAGGAAGATCCCCTGGAGAAGGAAATGGTAACCCATTCCAGTATTCTTGCCTGGAATATCCCCATGGACAGAATAGCCTGTTGGGCTACAATCCATGGGGATGCAGAGTCAGGGATGACTTAGCAACTGAACAACAGTTTGTATTGCTAATTCGAAACTCCAAATTTAATCCTTCTTGCCCCATTTCTCTTTTGGTAGCCTTAAGTTTGTTTCCTGCAAGGAGATCCAACAAGTCCATTCTAAAGGAGATTAGCCCTGGAAGGAATGATGCTAAGGCTGAAACTCCAGTACTTTGGCCACCTCATGCAAAGAGATGACTCATTGGAAAAGACTCTGATGTTGGGAGGGATTGGGGGCAGGAGGAGAAGGGGATGACAGAGGATGAGATGGCTGGATGGCATCACTGACTCGATGGACGTGAGTCTGAGTGAACTCCGGGAGTTGGTGATGGACAGGGAGGCCTGGCGTGCTGCGATTCATGGGGTCACCAAGAGTTGGACATGACTGAGCGACTGAACTGAACTGAAATTTGTTTCCTATGGCTGTTAGACTCTTTCTTGTCTATTAAATAACTTCTTTTGTATTATTTTTTAGATTCCCCATATAGGTGATACGATACTTGGCCTTCTCTGGCTGACTTACTTTACTGTAGTGTGATCATCTCTAGATCCATTCATGTTGCAGGAAATAGCAGTATTTTTATGGATGATTAATATTCCATTGTGTGTGTGTGTGTGTGTATATATATATATGTATCTCACACAGATACACACACATATATATGTATCTTAACACAGATATACATATATATATATATATATATGTATCTCACACAGATACACTGTCAATGAACATTTTGTTTCCTTCCTTGTCTTGGCTATTATAAATGGTATTGTTATGAGCGTATGTGTGCATATATCTTGTTGATTTAGAGTTTTCTCCAGATAATATGCACAGGAGTGGAATTGCCATATCATATGGCAATGCTATGTTTAGTTTTTTAAAGACATAAGAGGTGTTTTGGATAAGAGATGGCACTCCTATTAAATACTTCATTTTGTATAATGAGTGTGATGGTCTCTTTTACCTTTATTCTTACTCTACTTGGAACACAAGGAGAGATTAGTCAGTTTTCCAAGGAGAGTATCTAGGTATTCCAGAGTAAGAGAAGAATTAACAACTTTTCTTTGCTTATAGAAGCATAGGGACCAACTGTTTTCCCTCCTCTTTTGAAAACATTTCCTCTTTATTCCAATACTTACCTATGTAAGTAAAATATCTTCAGGACCCAGAAAGCCCTAGAGGACTGAATTTTACATTATAGAGATGTCTTCCTAGAATGTAAATAGCTAGAAAAACAATGCTCCAATCTTTTTGGTACCTTCAGAGCTAACCTAGGTGCCTATCCCAGAAGGTAACTGGCCATAAGAGAAAGAGAAGAGAAGTTTTTAAGTAAATGACTACAGATCGAACATTATGGTATGCTTAAATGTTTCTAGGAGAAATGAAGCAAACATTCTCTAAATTTATAGCGTATGTTTCTTTTCCTCTCAAGGCTAGAGTTCTATGAAAGTCTGCTGAGAAAGTTACTGAAATTTTATTTCTCCCAAAATTTGTGTATAAGAAGCTAAGAACATATGTAGAAAATTTCCTGTAATGCAGAAAGGGGAAAAAAAAAACACGACATTATCACATCAAATCTGTTTTATCATACTGAATGAAATGTGTTCTTATTTCTTGATGTTTTATAGTGTATCCTGTACCTTTATATTTACAACTTTATTGTCTATTAATATTGTGTGAAATCATCCTAAGATAAAAAAGAGTCCACTTGATCTCTTGAAGAAAATTAGGTTTCTAAGCCTTGTTTTCATAGATTTTAGAATGTAAATTTATTAAGAAAACATTATTCAAGTGAAGTTTGACTTTTAGTTATGGGGTCAGAGATTCTGAAATTTGCCTTTCTAAAAATGATTATTACTGTTTTAATACCAATGGTAGGCAGTATTGTACTATATTTACTTTAGTTGACATGTATGTTTAGATTAATCAAAGTCATATTTTCAGATTGGTAAATTTATCCCCAAATATGGGGGAGCAAAGAAATCTGCTCCCAAAGGGGCATCTGGCTCCTCGTCTGCAGCACATGGTTTCAGCTTTCCCTTCACCCACAGACAACATATGCATCAGTATGAGGAGAGATGCATTTCCATTTGGGCCCCTTTTGTGATTCAGTGTACTCCAGAGAGTTGGTTGTTGTAAACAAAAGATAAAAGTTCCTTAAATACATTTTGATAAAAACAGTTTTCCATACTAGTCAAACTGTGTTATTAAAAAACTACCAACCACCTTTCCATATATGCTTATATTTTAAGAAGAGCATTTTATGTATACATATGGCCACAGAGTATGAATATATAGCTGATCTATAAATCAACATCATATTTATTAAGCATTGTGTGTATTGCGTGAAGGTGTGCATGCTCAGTCATGTTTTGAGACCCAATGGACTGTAACATGCCAGGCTCCCCTGTCCATGGAATTTTTCAGGCAATATGGTAGTGCACAGCCATTTCTTCCTCCAGGGGATCTTCACCACCCAGGGATCGAATGCCTATTTCTTGCCTCTCCTGCATTGGCAGGTGGGTTCTTTACCAGCTGAGACACTGGTGAAGGCTATTAATCATCATATATGTGACAAAAAGAAACATATGTCTAATATATATACCTGTGAATGTACATGCATGTATATGTATATGTGTGTGTGTTAATTGCAGATTTCTATTTTTTAAATTTTTTTGATATATAGTAAACTTTATTATTTTTAATTGATTGTCTTAAAAAAAAAACTTTTCCATTCACTTTAAAGAATAAGGAGAAAATCAGTGACAAACTTCAGTTGAGTTCAGTCGCTCTGACATGTCTCTCAGACACGGCTTAGCAGCTAAATAGCAATAAAAGTGTTAGAAAAGACAGATTACAAATTCTAATTCAGAAAACAATACCACGAATTGACCAGGATCTCCTGGAGAAGGGAAAGGCTACCATTCCAGTATTCTGGCCTGGAGAATTCCATGGACTGTATAGCCCCTGGGGTTGCAAAGAGTCAGATACAACTGAGCAACTTGCACTTTCAGGCCAACAAAAGAACAAAAAAGGAAAAAAGAACTGCTTACTAGAGTAAGGGTTCAATCTAAAGATTTATGGTCATGCTTACTGTGAGACTATATTCATATCCATGACCTCTATCACCATTTTGTTTTTAATCATCAAAATTACTTTTAGTTTTACTGAAGTGTTTTATATATATATATATAAAACTTATCATTCCTATATGTCAAACTAATAAGAACTTAATAGTGACTTTTTAAGATATAATGGAAAATCAGTATCACAAGAAAATACAAGTGGAATTAAAAGTAGTTAAGGATATGAAAGATTTTATAAGTTACATGACAAAGCTTTATTGAAAGATACTAAAAACATCCTTAATAAACAGAATGTCCATGGTCATGTAATAAAAATATAATATTTTTAAAACTTTCAGTTCAGTTCAGTCACTCAGTCGTGTCCGACTCTTTGCGACCCCATGAATCACGGCACGCCAGACTTGTTGTTTTCCCCAAGTTAATACATAAATTCAAAGATTTAAAGACCTAAGTTTTGGTAGATAATTGGTATGCTATATCTAAAAACCATGTGAGAAATATGTGAGAACACAAAAGATCAAGAATAATTTATTAATACTGAAATAAAATGTGGAAATAATTGTCACTAATACATATTAATTTATAGTTAAAATTATCATTCTATAAAAGATTGGTGAGACTTGCTGTGGGAATGTGGAAACTAATCTAAAATTTGTTTTTGAATTAGGACTGTTTTTGTGGTCAGTTTGCCATAGAAAATGAGATCATGAGCTTCTGATTTCTTTAGGGACTATAAGAACAAGAGTTAAAAATTACCAGGGGCCTAGGAGAAAAATAAACATTCATCCTCAGGCCTATTGTTGATCCTGGCAGGCCTTTCATTTTAAGGTACAGAACAAAACATACCTTACGTCCTGGGAGTGAGACCCCCAAGAGTTGTTCTGGGAAGGTGATTGTCTCAAACAGCTCAAGGAAATAACTTTTCTGAAAAATAGCTGTACAATATGATTGTAGGCTAGTAAATCGTCTCGGGCTAATAACTAAGACCTATCACTGAAAAGGTTAAGATCCAACCACCAATCAAAAAGCTGCACTCCAGCTGCACCTGTTTGTGGTTTTTGTGCTTATAAACTGCTCTATGACAGCTCTTCGGGGTTCGTCTCCCCGAATGGAGATTGAACCCCGGCGCGTCGGCCTAATAAATCCTCTTGCTAATTGCATCGAATCTGCGTCTCAGTGATCTTTGCGACGGCGAAGCCCTGGGCGGAGACCTTAGGGTCTAACATTGCAAGCTAGGCCAAAATAATAGAATAAAAAGAGAAACTGTTCACAAATTTATGGAGGCCTGCTTGTATAGAAAGAGTGACATTGTAGATTTATGGGGAAAGAATGGACTGAGAATGATGCTAGGAAATTAGTTTATTTTTACTCATACACAGAAATCCACCTCAGGTAAATATACTTAGATATGAAGGCAAAATTTAAAATAGCTGTAATAAGCATCAGTGTGTATTTTTAAGACCTCAAAATAAGCATAGATTTTATAAATAATATACTGCAAAGAAACAAAGCAAAAATCACTAAGAAAAATATTGATACATTTAATACAGTAAATTTTGATATGTTTTACAAGAGGAGGTAACAAACTTTTTTAGAAGAGTAGTAAATTTACAAATTGAGAAAATGTATTGTGACTCATAAACATTAAAGGATTATTATAATATAGTAATATATATTTTGAAAGACATAAAATAGTAATGACATGTAAAGCCATGAAATAGTAAAAAAAGGCAAATTATGTAAACAGGTAATTTCTAGGAAAGGAAATACCACTAATAAGATTTCTGGATTAAAGGAATGTTCAAACAAACATTATCTTTTTCTTTTCCAAATTTTTCATGGGATATCAGCCAGGTCCAGCCCTCTGGCTGGTATTCAGGTGATCACTCACATTAATCGCTTCAAAATGTTAAGTTAGTTACTGCGATCTTGCTAATTACCTGGTTGGTGCTAAGTCTACTCAGTGTTGTGTGCATAATAGTGGCTTTGTCTGCCTCTAGGTAAAGCCAGTCCTACCTGGTTTAACTTGTGCGAGCAATTTTCTTTTTCATTTCAATTGCCTCCATAGAGGTCAGGGCTCTTGACTTGTAAATTGCAGTTGAAGAATGGTAACAATCCCCTCACCAATATATGCGTGCTCACACACATCCACACACACATCCACAATTGAAGAGGCAGGTTAGAAAAAACCAATATAGTTAGTAAAATGTTGAAATATGCTTTCTTATATTAAGATGAACAATAGTTTAGTATTTGAATATTTCCTTAGTTTTGATTGATTCATTTTATCTTACCTAAGGTAAACTGAATTATATGTAATTCTTCTGATATCAAACTAATATTCTACAAGAGGATCAATTTTAAACTATTCCAAAGACTAAGCATGCCTAGTGAAATGGCCAAACTGAGAGAAAAAAGTCTCAATTGACATTAAATTTGATGGTTGACATAATCTGTTGTTCAGTTTCAGTCTGTATTAGTTTTCCTTTATTCTTTGTTCCTTACACAACTAATTACATCTCTCTTACAGAACTGGTCATATTGCCCTGTAATTAATAGTCTAGACTTTGAGGCAGTTGAAACTGGAAACAACCTTTTTATCTCCAGCACCTAACCTCATGCATAGTGCAGAAGAAGAGCTCAAAAATGGTTTGAAGAAAGATTAATGGCAATAAGAGCTATTTCTAGGGTTATTTTAGATAAGTTTCTTTTTGTATGCATGAATAAGTAAAAATAAATTACTTGAGTAAAAAATATTTCTAAATTTGAGCATCATTTCAGCAAGAGGTAGATTATATAAACATATATATTTTGGGAAACATTTATCCATGTCATTTATGTAAATCTTGTATCTGTGTTGTTCCACCTGTATCTTTCCAAGCATGTTTGAAAGACAGAGATTTTGTGTTCCTCTAGGGCAGAAGGCAGCTTTGTTTTCTTACCAGTATAATACAGAAAATGTCTTCCTAGGGTAAAATTGGCTCAAGTTTGCCAGTAGCATCCATATAAAATAGGGGTTTCTTAAGCTGTGACACATTCTTATTTCATGTGCAACATCTGTCTGGACCTACCTCCTCATCACCATCATAGGACTTGAGGGGAATGAGTAACCAGTGCGACCTGAAACTCATGCTGTCTGCTATACTGTGAATCATACAGTCCTTTCATTGTGACTCATGAGTCTCATGTTTTCTGCCAGATCCATGAAACTGTTAGCTGGGCAGGTTGGATAAAATCTTAGATCTTTCATAGCTCTTACAATATGCATTACATTCATCTAATTAATTCTTTCTATAGTCCAGTTATACTAATGATGATATGCCAGAATCTTTTATACAATTTCCAGTCATTTTCTTTACTTTACTTTGAAATTTGCTTGCATTGGAAGCACATATTTTGATCACAAAATTATTCATAACCATCAAAATAAAATGACAGTAAACATAGCTTATTAAAGCAATAATTATGACATTAGAGTGTTTATACAAATTAGATCAAATCAACATTAAGAAATGAAGCTATTTGGAAGTTCCTCCTTTGGAACTACTTTTAGAGGTGAAAGAATTTTTGAGTATGTCAAATTTATGGTAAATATTCATGTTTCTAAAACTACCAATACATATTAAGATCAAAATCTAGTAATGAAGGTCAAAAATCTGAATAATAGCATTAAAAAGTTTATGACTGTACATACTTTGGCAAAAATTTTTTTTCTGTTGACTGATAAAATGACTTCATATGCATGAACTCTTAACAGCTGTTTCAAGTAACATTTAGAAAAGAAGTGGAAAATCTTGTTCAGGATGAGATTAGAGTCATTCATTTGTCAAGATCTTAACATCTTGTTCTTTTGAGCAGAGAGAGATGATATCAAAGAGAAGTAGTTTAGTGATACCCTGCACTTTCAGAGTGTTTAAGGGAAAAGAATGTCTGTTTCCTCTGGACAAGTTGTACCATGTGTACAAGATGCATCTTCAACTGAGCTCCTGCCAAGGCAGTTACTTGGAGAAGTGAGTTGACATTAGTTTTGAAAAGCTGACAATATGGCATTGGGTGCCTAGAGAATCAAAAAGCATAGTGATTCAATATTTTTATCAATTATATTTCATTAAAGTTGTTATTGAATATTGGCTATATGAAACACGAGTCTGATTCCTGGGTCAGAAGATCCCCTGGAGTAGGAAATGGCAACCCACTCCAGTATTCTTACTGGGAAAATCCCATGCACAGAGGAGCCTGGTGGGCTACACTCGATGGGGTCACAAACAGTCGGATACAACTGGGCAAATGAGCACACATGGATATTCTCTGTGCTGCAGAATATATCCTTGTAGCTTATTTATTTTATACATAGTAGTTTGAATTTCTTAATTCTCTACCTGTATCATGCCTCTCCCAGTTGGTAACCAGGAATTTGTTCTCTCTCATTTCTTACTTGGTTTCTTTGAGTCCTCTTTCTTTTCTTTTTTGATGAGTCTGGCTAGAAGTTTGTTGATTTTGTCTTTTAAAAAATATCAGCTCTCACTTTTATTGATATTTTCTATTTTTTTAAACTCTTATTTTATTTATTCTTTCTCTTTATCATTTCCTACCTTCTGCTGACTTTGTTTTTATTTGTTCTTTGTTCTTCTAGGTTTTTTAGGTGGTAGGTTTGGTTGTTTACTTGAGAATTTTCTTGTTTCTAGAGGAAGGCCATATCACTATGAACTGCCTTCTTAGAACTACGCTGCATCCCATATATGGTGTGTTGTGTTTTCATTGTCATTTGCATTGAGGTATTTTTTAATTTCCTCTTTGATTTAATCTTTTGATCCATTGGCTTTTTAGTAGCATATTATTTAATCTCTAAGTGATTGCATTCCTCCCTTTTTTTTCTTTCCTGAAGAAAGATTATTTATAACAAAGCAAGTATACCACAGAAAAAACAATGCATAAAAAGGTTAAAGAAGTTACCAGCCAGACAGAAATATTTATGATACTGGAAAGTAGTAGTCTACTGCTTATGGGGAAATACACTAGTTTATGTACGGAAAACTAATTTTGAATAAAGAAGAGGCCCACCTTTGTAATTTAGAAACCATGGAGTATCAGCAAACTTTGCTAGAGTTGGAGAGAAAACATAAGTGGATATAAAAGGAAACCAAGTTTTGGAGGGACTTTCAGGTGTGTATTATTATTCCCACAATTGTTGGGCTCAGTTAAATTAGTGAATAAATTTATTCCGTCTATATAAAATATATCTTTTTGGAAGTCGTTGTTATATACACGTAAAGAACCAGAAATCAGGAAACTCCTCTTTTTTTTTTTCTGATAACCCAGACGTTAACTCTCAGTTTTAGAAGATAGTTTTAAAATGTATTTATAAACATTAAAAACATTAATGGAGATTCTACAGAAAATGCCTAAGCTTATCTTAGCTTGCTGCTTGCTATATAGAAGCTTAAAATATCTTTTTTGTTAGAAAAACTGGAGTATGGCAGCTCTGCTGTTAATCATGAGTAATAGGAAGGGTAATAATCATGGGTAATAAGATCCTAGGGAATAGAGCAGCAGCCCATCGAGATAGAAATATACATAGCAAAGTTCTGAGTAATATATAGAAATAAGTTGTTGTGATTTTAATTAGCAACTTCCTGATAACCAGTGAATCTGAATATGTTTTTATAACATTATTGTCTTTTTAAATACTACCTCCTCTGAAATGTTTAGTATGGGTATGATTTAACATTTTTAAAGGAAGATAGATACATACATACCAACAATCTAATTTTAAAAAATGGGAAGAGTACATAGGTAAATAGGAAGTTGTTACCTATAGGAAATAGATTCTTGTATTTGTTTTGCTTCTTGTTTGGTAGTGTTTTTACATATATTTATAAAGAAATATGTCCAAGTTTTAAAAAATAGAACAGTTCTTATGAAACAAACAATATGCATTATTTAACTTTGCACATCAGATCTGAA
>SJYQ01010001.1:307445-328391 GCA_006410935.1 Redunca redunca | reverse complement strand
GAAACATTTTAAAATATTAACTAAAATATTATTAAATTGTATATTCCATTTGAACAGTTTATATTTAATCATATTAACCCTTTCATCTAATGTGTCAAATACTTTACCAAGTAAATCAATTTAGTTACATATTTTCTGTTTTTTTTAGCTTTTTTAATGTAAACATTTATTTAAATTTATTCTTAAGAATATTAGTGAGTGAAAGTCGCTCAGTTGGGTCCAACTCTTTGCAACCCCATGGACTATACAGTCCATGGAATTCTCCAAGCCAGAATAATGGAGTGTGTAGCCTTTCCCTTCTCCAGGGGATCTTCCCAACTGAGGGGTTGAACCCAGATGTCCCTCGTTGCAGGTGGATTCTTTACCAGCTGAGCCATAGCGAAGCCCAAGACTGTTGGAGTGGATAGCCTATCCCTTCTCCAGTGGATATTCCTGACCAAGAATTGAACTGGATCTCTTGCATTGCAGGTGGATTCTTTACCAACTGAGCTATGAGGGAAACCCACTTAATATTAAGCAGTAATATTCATGTAATAATTTCCCAATTTATTTATGAGCATGTATAGCTATATTAAGAACATATTAATATTTATATTTTGAATTGGCTTAGTTGCTCAAATTTAATTTTTGTAGATATGACTCTTTGGAAAAGACCCTGATACTGGGAAAGATTGAGGGCAGGAGAAAAAGGGGGCAGAGGTTGAGATGGTTGGATGGCATCATCAACTCAATGGACATGAGTTTGAGCAAACTCTGGATGATAGTGAAGGACAGGAAACCCTTTCGTGCTATAGTCCTATAGTCCATGGGGTTGCAGACAGCCAGACGTGACTTAGCCACTGAACAACAACAGCAGCAACAACATGATGGCTCAGCAGTAAAGAATCTCCCTGAGATTCAGAAGATAACAGGTTTGATCGGTAAGTCTAGAAGATCCCCTGGAGAAGGAAATGGCCAACCACTCCAGTATTCTTGCTTGATAAATCCCATGGACAGGGGATGCAGGAGGGCTACAACCCATGGAGTCACAAAAAAGTCATACATGATTTAGCGACTAAACAACAACAGCATTATATTGTACAGTGTACACTGTGTGTGTGTGTGTGTGTTTATTTATATACAGGGCTTCCCAGGAGGAGCAGTGATAATCAACCTGCCAGTGCAGGAGACACAAGAAGTGTGGATTCAATCCAGGGTCAGGAATGTTCCTTGGAGTAGGAAATGGCAACCCACTCCAGTATTCTTGCCTGGAAAATTCCATGGACAGAGCAGCCTGCTGGGCCACAGTCTTGGGGTCACAGAGTCGGACATGAGTGAGTGGCTGATCACTCATGCATACATATGTATATACATACACATACATTCTATACATTTATGTGTATATGTCCACATATAAAGACCTAGAAAATCTTTATCCATTTATCTGTGGATGACTATTTAGATTGTTTCCTACCTTGGCTGTTGTAAATAATGCTGCTATGAACATTGGGATGTGTGTAACTTTTTGAATTTTTGTATCTGCTTTCTTTGGATATGTACCCAGAAGTAGAATTACTGGATCATATGGTAATTCTCTTTTAATTATTTGAGAAGCCTCCATAGTGGCAGCACCAATTTACATTCCCACCAGCAGTGTACTAAGGCTCCATTTTCTACACATCCTGGCCAATATTTACTATTTTTTGTCCTTTCGATGATAGCCATTCTGGCAGGTATGAAATGATATCTCATTGTAGTTTTGGTTTTTGTTTCCCTGATAGTTAAATATGTTGAGCATCTTTTCATCTGCCTGATGTCCTTCAGTATGTCTTCTTTGGAAAATGATTATTCATGCACCTATCTACTTTTAATTGTTTTTTTTTTTTTAATTTTGAATTGAATGAGCTTTTTATATATTTTGGGTATTTGGCACTTCATGGGTCATATCATTTGAATATCTCCCCCCATTCAGTTGGTTGTCTTTTTGTTTGGTTGATGGTTTCCTTCAGTGTGCAGATGTTTTTACATTTAATATGACCATATTTGTTATATGATTGTTTTTGTTTCCCTTGCCTGATTGCTTTTGTTATATATACATCAAATATACATCAAAAGTATAGTGCCTGTATTTTCTTCCAGGAGTTTTACGGCTTCAAGTCTTATATTTAGGTCTTTGATGTATTTTATATTTACCTTGTATTTGGTGTTAGAGAATGTTTTAATGTTGTTCTTTGACATGTAGTTGTGTTTGGCATCATATTTTACATTTTACATTTTCATACTTATCTCTTAACTGTTTATTGTAGTTACAGTTGATGTAGTCATTTTTCTATTTCAGTCTTCATGCCAGCTTATTTAAGTAGTTGATCTACAACCCTTACCTTCTCCAGTGAGATTTTCCCCTTCCTATAATTTTTTACTTTTTGTGTTGGCCTTTAATATCTCAGTTTGGGCTTCCCTTGTGTCTCAGCTGGTGAAGAATCCTCCTACAATGCAGGAGACCTGGGTTCAATCCCTCAGTTGGGAAGATACGCTGGAGAAGGGAAAGGCGACCCACTCCAGTATTCATGGAGAATTCCATGGAATGTATAGGCCAAGGAGTCGCAAAGAGTTGGACACAACTGAACTTCACTTTACTTTCTCACTTAAAACCCTTTAGCATTTCTTGTGTGGTTGGCTTAATATTGATGAACTCTTTTAATTTTTGCTTGTCTGAGAAGCTTTTTATCTCTCCTTCTCTTGCTGGGTTGGATGTACTGTATTGTAGGGTTTTTCCTTTTTGAGTGTTAGAAATATATCACTCTTCTCTCTTTAGGCCTGAAATGTTTGTGCTGAAAAATATCTGAAAGCCTTAGGAGAATTCCCTTCGCTGTGACCCCACCCCCACTTTTTTTTCTCTTGCTGCCTTTAAAATTCTCTCTTTATCTATCTTTTAGAAGGGATTAGGCTTTGCAGGTACATGTAGGATGTGAGACAGTGTTGCAGCTCACTAAGGTTGCCATCACTCCAGTGTGATTCTTTGTGCTGCTTGCTCAGTTACTCAGCCATGTCTGACACTTTACAACCCCATGGACTGTAGATTCTTGCCAGGCTCCTCTCTCCATGGAATTTTTCAGGCAAGAATACTGGAATGGATTGCCATTTCTCCCTCCAAGGGATCTTCCTGACTCAGGGATCGAACATGAGTGTCTGGAGTCTCCTGCATTGGCAGGCAGATTCTTTGTCACTGTACTGCCTGGGAAGTTCATCTGTGGGCTATCCTGATGACTCAAGACTATGAAGAGTCTGCCTGCAATGCAGGAGAATCAAGTTTGATCCCTGGGTTTGGAATACCCCTTGGAGAAGGGAATGGCTACCCACTCCAGTATTCTTGGAGAATTCCATGGACAGAGGAGCCTGATGGGCTTAAAGTCCATAGAGCCCAAACATTTGGGACTGAACAGCTAACTCTTTCTTTACATTTTTTCTTTGTCTTTTGCCATTTTGATTTTGATATGTGTTAGTATGGATTTCTGTACATCTTTGGGTACATCTTATTGGGGACTCTCTGTGATTCCTGTATCTGAATATGTTTCCTTCTTCAGATTTGAGATGCTTTCAGCCGTAATTTCATCAAATACATTTTCTACGCTTTTCTCTCTCTGTGCTCCTTATAAGACCCCTATAATATAATGTTAATATGTTTAACATTACCCCAGAGGTCTTGAAACTATGCTTTTTTAAAATGTTTTTCTCTGATAATGAGTGATGTTGAGCATCTTTTCATGTGTTTGTTAGCCATCTGTATGTCTTCTTTGGAGAAATGTCTATTAGTTCTTTGGCCCATTTTTGATTGGGTCGTTTATTTTTCTGGAATTGAGCTGCAGGAGTTGCTTGTATATTTTTGAGATTAGTTGTTTGTCAGTTGCTTCGTTTGCTATTATTTTCTCCCATTCCGAAGAAAATTAATCATCATATTATCACCTAAAAAAATAAAAAAATGTTTTTCGTTTGGTCTTCTGATTGGGTGATTTCCATTATTCTGTCTTCCAAATCATTTATATGTAATTCTGTGCCACCTAATTGCCTGTTAATTCCTCTAGTGTATATTTCATTTCAGTAATTGTCTTCTTCACTTCTGTATTTTTTTTTAATAGATTCTGGTTCTTTGTTAAAATTTTCATTGTGTTCATCTGTGCTTTTCCTTAACTTATTTCACACTGAGCTTTGATCTCTTTATTGGGTAAATTATTTATCTCTGTTTTATTAGGGTATTTCTAAACAGTTTTTTTAACTTTCATTTGAAACATATTCATGTCTTGTCATTTTGTTTTACTTTATCTGTCTCTGTGAAATTAGATAAAACAGTCTAAAAGTGTATACTTGGTGTGCCAGAATGTCTGCAGTTTGTATGTGTATAGTGGCTTTGGTGAGAGCTGGATCTGAAATGAGCATGGGTCTGTCTTCACCGAGGTGTGCTTGCAGCCTTGGTTGGGGGTAGGGATGGAATTGAAGTGGATAGAGGAAGAGCCAAGTCAAACCTTGCCTTCTCCTATCCTCAGTGACTGTCACTTCTCTACGAAGGTGAATTGAGAGCCCAAGGGGCTAGAGCAAGAACCCTGAGAGTTGGGCTTCTCTTGGGTGTTTTGGCAGTTTCTACTTTGATTTGGGGCGTGGCCAAGGCCTGAGGGCTTGTGGCTCTCTTTGTTGCTGCTTTCGCTTTTTCTCTTGTCTGCGTGCCTTGGCTAGAGGATGGTTGGGTCTAGAAGGGTTGATGCCACACTTCTGAGCTGACTTCCGTCCACCCAAATGTGTGTGGGAAAATGTGCTCCTAGAGCTAGTTTCACTCCCTCCTGAGTGTGTGCACTGAAGCCTGTGCTTGCAGTGGTTGCCTTGTCCTGATTTGGGCTCCAAGCCTACCCCGTTCCCTCCAAGTATGCACATTTTTATTGGCAATTGCAGGCTCTGCCTCACTGAAGAATAGTGCCAGAACAAGAGGAGCCAGAACTGGAGCCTGGAGGACCCACTGGGGCAGTTTTGGCCAGCCAACCAGAGCCCCAGGCAGTTTTCACTAGCAATTTCCTTGGAGTGAGTGAGAGCCCCAAGTCTGCTTGACACTGTTCTTGAGTAAAGTCTCAGTTTGTTACAGCTCTTCAGTAAGTCCTACTATTTTTAAAACCAGCTTAAGAGGGCTTGTCTTCCCAGTATTTGGTGTCTCAGGGTTGGAGTGCTTAATATGTGGCTGAAACCCTTTGCTCCTCAAGGAGGATCCTCAAGCCCATATCATCTCCCCTTCTCTTCTCTGTACCCCTATAGGGGTTTGAGTTCCAGTCAGATCACTTCTCTCTTCCTACAGGATTCTGTGTGGATCGTTCTTTACAGTTGTGATCACAGAGGTGCTGTCTTTCTAGTCCCTAAGCTGATTTCAGCAAGAGTGGCTCTATGTAGTTGTAATTTTGATGTGTTCATGAAGGAAGTTGAACCCAGTGTCCTCCTACTCTACCATCTCCATCTCTCCTTAATTACAGTAATTGTATGTTCTCTTTTGTTTGTAAATGTGTATTTTTGTGATGTATTTTTTATTTTATCTTTTATATATTTATATGAATTTTCTCAGTGTTCTAAAGAACTTAAAGTTCTCTTTCTAATAAACTATGTTCCCATTTTGCTTATTTTTAATACTTATATTTTTTTTGGACAATTATTGATTTAAAGAAATATTGTGATTTAGTACAAGAGATTCCATATAACCTGTATCCATTTTTCCCTGTTGTTAACACCCTATACTAATATACTACATTTGTTAAAATTACTGGACCAAGACTCACACATTATCATTAACTAAAGACTATACTTTATTCAGATTCCATTAGTTTTTACCCAATGTTCTTATTTTTTCCTGGATCCCGTACAGAATACTATATTATGTTTGGTCATATGTTTGCCTAAGTACCTCATGATTCTGATAGTATCTAAATTTCTCTGTTTTTGATGACCTTTTTAATTTGATGAGTAATGGTTAGATATTTCATAAAATATCTCTCAATTGAGATTTTTCATTTTTTTAATGATTAGACTAAGATTAAAGATATTAGGGAGGGATACCAAAGAGGTTGAAAGGCCATACTCATCATCTTAAATCAAGGATACACATATCACTATGAATGTTAATTTTGATCAACTGCTTGAGGTAATGTGAATGTAAAGTTATATTTTTTTCAAGTTACTCTTTTTTCTTGCCTTTTTGTATATATACTGTACTTTTTGAAAATAAATATATAGAGCTCACAATTAAAGGATAGGGGTTATGTTCTACTTCCTTGAGGGTAGAATATATAGATATATTTTTTGAAATTTTTTGGCATGGAAAATTTTCCTAATCTCTTACCTATTGAATATATTTATTTGGTCTGGTTTATATTCTAATACTGTTTAATTATATTTCTCAAACTGTCACTAGCCCCTAGCGGTTATTAAATCCAGCCAGACAAACACCTTTTGGTTTAAGGGTCTGGGAATAATTCTTTACAAATCCTAGCAGAAGCCCTCTGGGCTATTGGCTTCATCGTCTGTGAATGATGATCCAGCTTTCAGTGTCACCCTCCTTTTTTGGTGAAAGCTAGCATGTATGTAGAAGTGAGTATACCTATCAGTCTGGTTTCTTTTGCTTAAAGTTTAAATCATCTGATAGAATTCTTTCACTTTTCACTCTGTCCCTTTAATAGCTCACGTTATTTCTGCTAGTATAATATTTTCATGAACCGTGTAGGTCTTCTTTGTAACTCCATGAAACATGAATCTTCTCCACTGACCTTTTCTGGGTATTCCTATCTCTATCCTTGGATTCTTCAGATATAACTGAGAGGATTTATACCCGGAGAAGGAAATGGCACAACTCACTCCAGTGTTCTTGCCTGGAGAATCCTAGGGGCAGGAGAGCCTGGTGGGCTGTCATCTCTGGGGTCACAGAGTCGGGCATGACTGGAGCGACTTAGCAGTAGCATACCTGCCTAATCTCTTCAAAGAACCTTCTGTGTGATTGAATAATTTTTTAATTGTTCTGCAACACTAGCAAAGGTTTGTCCAGAAACCCTCTTAGCACATTGGCCTTAAAGTGGCTCTCGTAATTACAGCATTTTTTGCAATCTGGGTAGACTGATAATTTTCCAAATGATCAAATTCTAGCTCTTTTTAAAAATTTATTTAAAAGTCCTTCCTTCAAATTAAATCTTTTTTTCTTAACATTTCTTACAAGCAGTAAAAAGAATCTAGGCCTTCCTTAAGAACTTTACTTGGAAATCTTGGTTAAATACTTCAGTTCAGTTTTTACAAGTTACATATTCAGGGCACACTTCAACTGAGCTTTCTGCTACTACATAACAGGTTACCTTCCTTCCAGTTTTCCATAACATGTTTTCATGTCAGCCCTCTCTGGGAGTATCTTTTTCATCTATATTTCTAGTAACAGTTTGTTAAGAACACTTTAGGTATTTTCGGAGATCATATATTTTATCTACCATGTTCCTCACACCCTTCTAAGCCTCCACTAGCAAAGTCTTTAATATCTACATCACTAATAATAGTCTGTTGAAGGCAGTCTGGGCTTTGTCAGTCATACTCCTCAGATGCCTTTCATCCTCTCATTATAAAATTCTAAATAAACTTTCAAGCCCACATCTTTACATATTAAGCAGCCCCATCTTCGTACTAAACTCGGTTTAGTTTGTTACTGGTGTGGAAAACTACTGCATACTTGGTGGCTTAAAGCTCTTCAAATCTGTTATCTTGAATTAGTGATCAGAATACTGAAATGAAAATCACTTGGCAAACTGATGGTATCAGCAGGACAGCGTTTCATTCTGGAGGAATGAAAATCTGTTTCAGTGCTTTTTCCAGATTGTGGAGACACCTGTATTCCTTGACTCATGGGACCTTTCTGTCTTCAGATACGACAGTGGCTAGTCCAGTCCTTCTTATATCATATCCCTCTGACACAGACTGTGACTCATCCATCTCTCTCTTCAACATTTTTAGGGCCTTTGTAATTTATTTGGGTCAACTTGAATGATCCAGGAAAATTTCCCTATTTTATTATTTGTTGATTAAAATCCTGAATTCCATTTGCAATTATAATTCCATTTTGCTACGTAACCTGGCATACTGATAGATTCCAATGATTAAGGTATAAAAATATTTGAAAGACTATTATTAATATCACATATTGTTTATTGTGTTCTTTTACATTTCACATTTCAAATGTTGACTGGTGATATATAGAAAAATAATTGAATTTTATATGTCAATACTGTATTCTACAACTTTGTTATACTTGCTTATTAGTTACAAGAGGTTTTTTGTTTGATTCTTTGGGATATTCTACATGAATGATTATGTCATCTACAAAGACAACTTAATTTTTTTCTTCCTTTTCATGCCTTATTACACTACCTAGAACTTCAAATACGATGCTGAATAGGAATTTTGAGATAGGAAATCTTTATCTTATTCCTGATATTGGTGGGGGTGGGGAGAATCCAGTTTCTTACATTAAATATAATGCAGGTACAGGTTGTTATGTGAGGTAGTTCTCCAGTATCCTTAGTTTGCTGTTACTTTTAGTCATAAATGATGTTTGATTTTGTTACATGCTTTTTCTGTATCACTTGATATGATTGTATGATTTTCTATCTTTTCTGTAGATGTGAAGGATTGAAATAATTTATTTTTAAATGTTGAGCCAATCTTGCTTAGCTTGAAAGAGCCCACTGAATATACTATATAGCTCTTTTTATTCTTTTTAAAATTTAACTTACTAATTTCTTATTGAGGGCATGTACACCTGTTTTCATGAGAAATACTGTTGTAGATTTGCTTTACTATAATTTGCTCTATTATTTATACAGATTTGCTCTATTCTTTTTTGTATATTTAGTAATAGAGTAATGCTAATAGGATATTAATATAATTCTGACTTACAGAATGAATAACAATTATGGGTGGAACTTCAACCATAATCACACGAGCCAATTCTTGTAATGAATATTTTCTTATCTATTTATCTGTATCCTATTGGTTTTGTTTCTCTGGAGAACCCTAATAATATACAGAATATACCTATATATATTTATTATATTTTATTATCTTAGCTTCCTGGACATGTGACTTGGTGTTATCATTGATTTTTCAAAAGTTTTGGCCATTATCACTTCAAACGTATTTCTAGTCTAGTCTCTCTTATTCTCCTTCTTGCATTCCGGTTATTCATATGTTATGCCTTTTGAAGTTACTTCACAGTCCATGGATGGTCTAATGACCTCTTTTTATTTTTTTCTCTTTGTATTTCAGTTTGGGGAGTTTCTATTGACCAATATTTATCCTCAATGATATTTTCCTCTGGTTGGTTCAGTCTATTAATGAGCCTAACAAAGACATAGTTCATTTCTGTTTTTGGTTTTAGATTTTTAGCATTTTCTTTTGGCTTTTATTTTTTTTTGAGTTTCCATCTCTCTGCTTATTCTAACTCATTCTTGTCTGTTGTCTGTGTTTTCTATTACAACCCTTAATATATTTACCATAGTTATTATGTATTCCTTTTCTGATAATTCTAAAACCTTTGTCATATATGATCTGTTCCAGATTCTTTGTCTATTCAAGGCAGTATTATTTTTTGCTTTTAACATTTTTAGTTGAAAGGCAAACATGATTATTAGTTAATATATAGAAACTTAGATAAACAGACCTTTGCTGTGGGGCTTTATTCTGATATGGCTAAGATTGTGCTATTTCATATTTTCTATAGCTGTAGATGCTAAGGGTTTCAAATTAGTCTGATGTCTAGTGTTTTATCTCCCCTGAATCTTTGGACTTCCTTAAGACCTCCTCTCAGTGTGTGTGTTTGTGTGTGTTTTGCATCTTAAATACTTTTTCAGTTAATCCAACATTATTTTAATTGAGTTTTATTTGGCTTGTGGTAATATGTGATAAAGGGTGGGCTTTCTTCATCTCTCTAAATTTCTGACTTTCAGTAAGCCAGTGTTCCTGGGCTGTAACCCCTCCTCTTAACTAAATATGAGAGCTAGAGAAACTGAGGTTAGACAACGTCCCTTACCTCATGTCAAATAAACCTTTCTTGTAGAGAATCTTCTGGGTGTATTTCACAATGATTATATTTTCTCTCCTTGTGCCAGAGCTTGCAGGGGACCTTTCTTAGCTGTTTATGTTGAAATTTTGGTAGATCTCGTTATATAGACATAGATATTTACCTGACATACATACATGCACATATATGACTGAAAGTCAAAGAGCAGATTGACATGGCTGAAGCTCATATGGTTAAACCATCCCACACTCAGCTTCCAGCAACTTACAGACAGTCCCGTTTGTGTTCCTACCAGCTGACTCTTCTAGCACCATCCCCTGGAGAAGGAAATGGTAACCCACTCCAGTATTCTTGCCTGGAGAATCCCATGGACAGAGAAGCCCATGGACGGAGAAGCCTGATAGGCTACAGTCCACGGGGTTGCAAAGAGTCGAACACAACTGAGAGATTTCACTCACTCACTCCAGGTAAGGAGATCTTGACTATACCTTTATTCACCGATCTCTTCAGATTTCAGGGTAGTGGTTTTCCTGCAAACGCAGTTTTGTGATGAGTCCAAGAAAAGTCTGTAACTTTTGTTTGTTCCGCTGTTTATTTGCTGTAATAATGGACTAACAACATCCAAACTCATTACGTGTTAGGGACACGGATTTACTAATACTAGGGTTTTATTCTAATGCCACTCTGTTAGCAGAATTCTTTGGGATTAAGTTAATATTTAAACTTATGAATTTCAACTAGTACCAGTTTTATCTAGGTTTCAAAAAGGTAAAGGCTAAGAAATAACAGCATATGTTGTATCAGAATAAATGATATATAATGATTCCAAGAAACAACTTTTGCCCTCCAGTTTCTTCTTGATCACAGGTTGATCTGAATGTGAGTTACTGCCTCCACTCAGGGAAGTCTTTAACTTAGGGAGTTATTTGAACATATATACCTAGTCACACAGTTCCTTCAGATACATGTAACTTTCTGTCACGGGATTCACTCAGCTCTCTTAGAAGTGTTATTAGCTTCTACCCTCTGAAACACCTTTATCTCATCTGAAACACCTCTATCTCATCTGAAACACCTCTATCTCATCAATATAAGATATCCTTTACTCAAGAATGAGTTTGGTGTATAGTTTCAAATAGATTTTCATGTGTCATGTATCTGGTATAGGTAAATCCCCCAGAATATTTTGGAATTAATATTGAAAGGGGCTTTGACTAAGTATCAAATCTGAAGACATTGCTGAAGATAGGAAAGGGCAGAAAACCAGCTCTTAATCATGTCCTTCCATATTAGTTTATATTCCAAACATTTTCTTCTGAGAATGTTATTGACTGCATTGAAGGTACAAGACAATGGAATAGCATCCTCAGTCTACAGAGAGAAAAATATTTCAATCCAAGAATCCCACTTTAGTTGAAATTTTAAATCTATTAATATTTATACTTTTTAAACTAAGGTATTACTTGCTTTCAATTTTTGGTCAGTAAATAGGGACTCTAATATATATTGTACTTTATTTTATCTAATGTATCATAAATACTAAAACCCAAATTTTCAGTTCAGTACAGTTCAGTCGCTCAGTTGTGTCCGACTTTTTGTGGCCCCATGAATTGCAGCACACCAGGGCTCCCTGTCCATCGTCAGCTCCCAGAGTTCACTCAGACTCACATTCATCGAGTCAGTGATGCCATCCAGCCATCTCATCCTCTGTCGTCTCCTTCTCCTCCAGCCTCCGATCCCTCCCAGCATCAGAGTCTTTTCTGATGAGTCAACTCTTCGCATGAGGTGGCCAAAGTACTGGAGTTTCAGCTTCAGCATAATTTCTTCCAAAGAAATCCGACGGCTGATCTCCTTCAGAATAGACTGGTTGGATCTCCTTGCAGTCCAAGGAACTCTCAAGAGTCTTCTCCTACACCACAGTTCAAAAGCATCAATTCTTCGGTGCTCAGCTTTCTTCACAGTCCATCTCTCACATCCATACATGAACACTGGAAAAACCATAGCCGTGACTAGACGGACCTTTGTTGGCAAAATAATGTCTCTGGTTTTGAGTATGCTGTCTAGGTTGGTCATAACTTTTCTTCCAAGGAGTAAGCTCCTTTTAATTTCATGACTGCAGTCACCATCTGCAGTGATTTTAAGCCAATAAATAAATACATAAATACATAAATAAAGTATGACACTGTTTCCACTGTATCCCCATCTATTTGCCAAGAAGTGATGGGAACAGATGCCATGATCTTTGTTTTCTGCATGTTGAGCTTTAAGCCAAATTTTTCACTCTCCTCTTTCACTTTCATCAAGAGGGTTTTAGTTCTTCTTCACTTACTGCCATAAGGGTGGTGTCATCTGCATATCTGAGGTTATTGATATTTCTCCCGGCAATCTTGATTCCAGCTTGTGCTTCTTCCAGCCCAGCATTTCTCATGATGTACTCTGCATATAAGTTAAATGAGGAGGGTGACAATATGCAGCCTTGAATCCTTTTCTTATTTGGAACCAGTCTGTTGTTCCATGTCCAGTTCTAACTGTTGCTTCCTGACCTGCATACAGATTTCTCAAGAGGCAGGTCAGGTGGTCTGGTATTCCCATCTCTTTCAGAATTTTCCACAGTTTATTGTGATCCACACAGTCAAAGGCTTTGGCATAGTCAATAAAGCAGAAATAGATGTTTTTCTGGAACTCTCTTGCTTTTTCCATGATCCAGCGGATGTTGGCAATTTGATCTCTGGTTCCTCTGCCTTTTCTAAAACCAGCTTGAACATCAGGAAGTTCACGGTTCACGTATTGCTGAAGCCTGGCTTGGAGAATTTTGAGCATTACTTTACTAGCATGTGAGATGAGTGCAATTGTGCGGTAGTTTGAGCATTCTTTGGCATTGCCTTTCTTTGGGATTGGAATGAAAACTGACCTTTTCCAGTCCTGTGGCCACTGCTGAGTTTTCCAAATTTGCTGGCATATTGAGTGCAGCACTTTCACAGCATCATCTTTCAGGATTTGAAAGAGCTCCACTGGAATTCCATCACCTCCACTAGCTTTGTTTGTAGTGATGCTTTCTAAGGCCCATTTGCCTTCACATTCCAAGATGTCTGGCTCTAGGTGAGTGATCACACCTTCGTGATTATCTCTGTCATGAAGATCTTTTTTGTACAGTTCTTCTGTGTATTCTTGCCACCTCTTCTTACTATCTTCTGCTTCTGTTAGGTCCATACCATTTCTGTCCTTTATCGAGCCCATCTTTGCATGAAATGTTCCCTTGGTATCCATAATTTTCTTGAAGAGATCTCAGTCTTTCCCATTCTGTTCTTTTCCTCTATTTCTTTGCATTGATCGCTGAAGAAGGCTTTCTTATCTCTTCTTGTTATTCTTTGGAACTCTGCATTCAGATGCTTATATATTTCCTTTTCTCCTTTGCTTTTCACTTCTTTTCTTTTCGTAGCTATTTGTAAGGCCTCCTCAGACAGCCATTTTGCTTTTTTTGCATTTCTTTTCCATGAGAATGGTCTTGATCCCTGTCTCCTGTACAGTGTCACAAAGCTCATTCCATAGTTCATCAGTCACTCTACCAGATCTAGTCCCTTAAATCTATTTCTCACTTCCACTGTATAATCATAAGTGATTTGATTTAGGTCATACCTGAATGGTCTAGTGGTTTTCCCTACTTTCTTTAATTTCAGTCTGAGTTTGGCAATAAGGAGTTCATGATCTGAGCCACAGTTAGCTCCTGGTCTTGTTTTTGCTGACTATATTAGAGCTTCTCCATCTTTGGTGCAAAGAATATAGTCAATCTGATTTCAGTGTTGACCATCTGGTGATGTGCACGTGTAGAGTCTTCTCTTGTGTTGTTGGAAGAGGGTGTTTGCTATGACCAGTGCGTTCTCTTGGCAAAACTCTATTAGTCTTTGCCCTGCTTCATTCCATATCCCAAGGCCAAATTTGCCTGTTACTCCAGGTGTTTCTTGACTTCCTACTTTTGCATCCCATTTCCCTATAATGAAAAGGACATCTTTTTTCAGTTACTAAATTAATTTGTGTGCTTAATTTCCCTCTTTTGCTTTTGTAAAATTTGGTTTTCTTGTCTTGTCTTGTCTCCTATTTGTTTTCTTTAATAGCTAACAGATTTTTATCTTTTGTCTGAAAGTTTGTCACTTTTTAGTGTCTCGGTTTCTGATTTTTTTTTTCCAGTTCTTTGTGTTTCATTATATTATTCCAGTTTCCTAACAATTGCTGAGAGAGGAAATGTTCTACTTTTCCTCAGAATCTAGAACAAAGAATGCAGGCAGTCAGTCCCCTGCTGAGAAACTATAAAGAAGTCTTCCTAATTTAAGATAGTTTTGTATACCCACCTTACAAAGCAGGAAAGATAGCACGACTGTTCTGCCCTGTCACAGGAGGTGACAGCTAATTGGACTTGGAAAATTTGGGGACAGTTCACAGAGCCTATTATTGATTTAGATGTTGTGGTTGTTTAGTCTCTGAGTCATGTCTGACTCTCTTGTCACCCTATGGACTGTAGCCCACCAGGCTCCTCTGACCGTGGGATTTCTCCGACAAGAATACTGGAGTGCATTGCCATTTCTTTCTCCATGGAATTTTCCCAACCCAGGGGTTGAACCTGTGTCTCCTGCATTGGCAGGGAAGTTCTTTACCATTTAGCCTCCAGGCCTATACATAGTGGGATCAATGATGATTTAATTGATGGCAGTTCTCTCTACAGCAACAACCAAGTAACTTGCATAACTTTCTGTTACCAAGCCAAATTGGTTATGCCGGCCCTCATTCAGTAAAGCCTAGCTACCGACACTGGGTTGTGGTATAGGAAAGTGCAGTGTTCCTTGCAGGCACTCTACCAGAAAGCTAGTACCTCATGCTGTACAAAACCCAAACTTTTCCATGAGTTTCAAGGAAGCATTTTTAAAGGCAAGGTGAGAGAACGGAGTCAGAGGATATGTGGTCAACTCGTGCACAGTTTTCTCAGTAGTTGATGGTGAGGTGACAGGGTGGCGATACGGGGTTTAACATTATGGTCTTCAGACTGTAGCCAGTCTAGGGGCTACATGTTCACGGTCATTATGTAGTTAACTTCTTCCATCTGGTGGGGGCTTTAGTATCTGTAAAACAACTCAGGGATGTATATCAGATACTGTTACCTGTGTACTTCAGTGAGGAACTAAAGATTCTGTGACTGACACATAGCTGATTTACTGCTTAAATTGTTACTAGTTCCCATGGCCCAATCACTACTTTTGTCCCTATGTGTTTACATCCTTTCAGTTGTTAATTCTTGAGCCAGGCTTTTGTGACTTGGGGAAGGCCTGGAAGACTACAACTTTTTTATAAATAAGAGGCAGGCAGAAGATATGGGGAGAGGGTGTCTGTCACAGGAAAAACCCCGTAGGGTCCTGCTTGGTTACACTTCTAATTTCATCTTTGTAGTTTAGTTATATCAAACATTTTTATTATATCAGTATTCTACTTTTACATTATTTTACTTGTGAAAATGTTTTCCCACAGATGAGCCATATAGAATATCATGTCGTTTCAATATAAAATATTTTTTCTCCACTGGAATAATAAATTTCTTAGTTTTGTTCATGTTTTAGTGTATTAAACACATTCTATAGGTAATAAAACTCTTTATCATATGGAAAATTCCTCAAATAACATTTGTTGTTGTTGTATAGTTGATAAGTTGTATCTGACTCTTTTGCAACCTATGAATTGTAGCCCACCAGACTCCTTTGTTCATGGGATTTCCCAGGCAAAAATATTGGAGTAGGTTGCATTTCCTTTTCTAGGGGAACTTCTCCACTCAGGGATTGAATCCATCTCTCTTGCATTGGCAGGGAGATGCCTTACTAATGAGTCACCAAGAAAGCCCTCAAGTAACATAATAATTCCATTTTTCTCTCCCCAACATCCTTCAGCATACCATTGTCAACATTTCAGTCTGGACTATGTGTTTTCTAAGTCTGCACTATATGATTTTAAATGATTGGGGAATTTTTTCTTTCATTTGTAGATGTCTTTCTTACCCTTCTTGGGTTGGATATATTTTTCCAAAAAGCCATGTCTTCCTAACATTTTTATGTCTTCTTGAGTCATTTAGTTGTTCCCTATTGCGTTGAAAAAATATTTTGTGGTTGTGTGAGTAAAAATGTGCAACAAATAAGTTTTTGTGATCTTTGAGATCTTGTGGAATGAAAATGTTCTTTAATTACATATCTGATCTTTTTAGTTTTTTCCTCTTAGTTATTTCTTTCTAATTGTTTTAGCCTAAACTTTATTTGCTTGGAGTATTTATGAAATTACACATGAGTAAGCTGTTTGGTAGCTCAGCTAGTGAATCTGCCAGCAATGTAGGAGACCCCAGTTTGATTCCTAGGTCAGGACTTTCCCCTGGAGAAATTATTGGTTACCTACTCTGGTATTCTTGGGCTTTCCTGATAGCTCAGATGGTAAAAGAATCCACCTGCAATGCGGGATACCTGGGTTTGATCCCTGGGTTGGGAAGATCCCCTGGAGGAGGGCATGGCAACCCACTTCAATATTCTTGCCTGGAGAATCCCAATGGACAGAGGAGCCTAGTGGGCTACAGTCCATGGGGTGGCAAAGAGTTGAACACGACTAAGTGACTAAGCACATCCTATATCCTAAGCTATTTGGAAGCTCTCTGGGCATTGAGGGTTCTTACTGTATAAAAGAACTAAACAGACATTTCTCCAAAGAAGACATACAGATGGGTAACAAACACATGAAAAGATGCTCAACATCACTCATTATCAGAGAAATGCAAATCAAAACCACAATGAGGTACCATCTCATGCCGGTCAGAATGGCTGCTATCAAAAAGTATACAAACAGTGCTGGAGAGGGTGCAGAGAAAAAGGAATCCTCTTATACTGTTGGTGGGCATGCAAACCGGTACAGCCACTATGGAGAACAGTGTGGAGATTCCTTAAAAACTGAAAATAGAACTGTCATACAACCCAGCAATCCCACTGCTGGGCATACACACCAAGGAAACCAGAACTGAAAGAGACATTTGTACCCCAATGTTCATTGCAACACTGTTTATAATAGGCAGGACATGGAAGTAACCTCGATGTCCATCAACAGACAAATGGATAAGAAAGCTGTAGTAAATATACACAATGGAATATTACTCAGCTATTACAAAGAATGCATTTGAATCAGTTCTAATGAGGTGGATGAAACTGGAGCCTATCATACAGAGCAAAGTAAGTCAGAAAAAAAAAACCACCAATACAGTAACTAATGCATATATATGGAATTTAGAAAGATGGTAATGATGACCCTATATGCGAGACAGCAAAAGAGACACAGATGTAAAGAACAGAGTTTTGGACTCTGTGGGAGAAGGCCAGGATGGGATGATTTGAGAGAATAGCATTGAAACGTATATTATCATATGTGAAATAGATCGCCAGTCCCGGTTTGATACATGAGACAGGTTGCTCAGGGCTGGTGCACGGGGATGATCCTGAAGGATGGGATGGGGAGGGAGGTGGGAGGGAGGTTCAAGATGGGGAACACATGTACACCCATGGCTGATTCATGTGAATGTATTGTAAAGTAATTAGCCTCCCAATTAAATAAATAAACATAAATTTTTAAAAAATTAAATAAATAAAATATAGGTCAGGAAATTGTGTCTTTCAGTTGGATAATCCACTGAACCTCAGATACAGATTTTCTTTTCTGCTGGCTAAATTAGTTTCCTGAGAAAGGAATTATCACTGTTCTGTCTTGGTGAATATCAACTTTGATTTTATTATTCTGAGAGAAATTCAGAAGACAAAAGTTCGAGGTGTCAAAATCCAGTGTGAAAATTTTCACCTAACCAGTGTATTTTTAATAGGTCACCTCATCGTTCTCACCTGAGCCTAGTGTTCACATATGGTATTTTTATTTTTCAGTGTCAGAGAATAAATTGTTTACTTATGCCAACAGTTGGGAAGGACAGTTAGTTCATGAAGGACTGGGAGAAGGCTTCTGTGTATTAATCTTCTCCTTAACCAGATACTTAATTATGCTTTTTTTTAAAGATTTTAATATTGAGACTTAAAATTTGTCCAAATCTCAAATTGTCTATCATGTTCAGTGTTTCATAGAGAACTTTTTATTTCTGTGTAGGCAGTTAATTTTTATTTAAAAAATTAAAAATATCTGATATCCTAGGTCACTGTTTGCCTTCTTTATACTTTCCAAAGTTTTACTGACATTTGCAGTGTGCTGCCAACTCCTTTCCCATTGTCTATTAATTTTTTAAAAAATTTGTTTGCTTTTGTTTTTAGTTTAGAAATATAGTCAGAAATCTTTTCATCTAATGGGAAATAGATGGGGAAACAGTGGAAACAGTGTCAGACTTTATTTTTTGGGCTCCAAAGTCACTGCAGATAGTGACTGCAGCCATGAAATTAAAAGACGTTTACTCCTTGGAAGAAAAGTTATGACCAAACTAGATAGCATATTCAAAAGCAGATACATTGCCGACTAAGGTCCGTCTAGTCAAGGCTATGGTTTTTCCTGTAGTCATGTGTGGATGTGAGAGTTGGACTGTTAAGAGGGCTGAGTGCCAAAGAATTGATGCTTTTGAACTGAACTGTGGTGTTGGAGAAGACTTTTGAGAGTCCCTTGGACTCTAAGGAGATCCAACCAGTCCATCCTAAAGGAGATCAGCCCTAGGATTTCTTTGGAAGGAATGATGCTAAAGCTGAAACTCCAGTACTTTGGCCACCTGATGCGAAGAGTTGACTCATTGGAAAAGACTCTGATGCTAGGAGGGATTGGGGCAGGAGAAGAAGGGTACGACAGAGAATGAGGTAGCTGGATGGCATCACTGACTCGATGGACGCGAGTCTGAGTGAACTCCGGGAGTTGGTGATGGACAGGGAGGCCTGGCGTGCTGCGATTCATGGGGTTGCAAAGAGTTGGACACGACTGAGCGACTGAACTGAACTGAACTGAACCGAATGGGTCTAAAATATGTTATCTGCTCTTATTAGTTTTACTGAGTTTAATAAAGAATATTTAACAGGATGAGATGGGAGAATGGCATTGAAACATGTATACTATCAAGTAAGAAATGAATCGCCAGTCGATATCTGATACAGGATGCAGGATGCAGGATGCTTGGGACTGGTGCAAGGAGAGGACCCAGAGAGATGGTGGTGCAGGTATACTATATCTTTGTGTTTCCCCCCAGATTGATTGAACTGTTAATCTGATTTGAAAGTTTGTACATACATTTTTCTAGTTTAATCAATTATGTGTATCTGCTTTATGTCCTTTGTATTAATAAATTGTGCTTTTTATATTAAAAAAAGAATATTTAACAGAGTAAAATAATTTTAAGAATGTCCTTATATTTTATCTTTTATAATTAGAAAAGTTTGGCTTAATACAAGGACAATGGGGGCTTCTCTGGTAGTTCAGTTGGTAAAGAATCTGCCTGCATTGCAGGAGACCTGGGTTCCAGTCCTGGGTCGGGAAGATCTGCTGGAGAAGGGATAGGCTACCCACTCCAATATCCTTGGTCTTCCTTTGTGGCTCAGTTGGTAAAGAATCTGCCTGTATTGTGGAAGACCTGGCTTTGATCCCCTGGTTGAGAAGATCCACTGGAGAAAGGAAAGGCCACCCACTCCAGTATTCTGGCCTAGAGAATACCCTGGACTATATAGTCATGGGGTTGCAAAGAATTGGTCTCGACTGAGCAACTTTCACTTTCATACAAGGAAAATACAAGCTAAATAAAAAACCAAAATGATATTCATGCCTACCTTGAAGTCTTATCCAGATAAACCTTGAGCCAAGAAAATTTAAGAGAAGTAAAATATATATATGAATCAAAAATAAAATGATAAAATCTTTTAAATGAGTTTTGCATCTTGGGGAATGGAGTTTCATTTACTTCTTTTCTTCATTCTCCTTATCCATTATGTAGCTCATTACTTTATAGATTAATTCTTTTCGTATGATTTAACATATCTTATTATATTTCTTATTTTATCCTAAGGCTGATATAATCTCTAAGGCTACACTAGACTTTGAATTTTATAGGTATATGAACATTTTAAGATATCTCAGGCATAAATTTATTTTTTATATAATAAAAATATACACAACCACTTTTTTCCATGGTACATACATTTTATTTGTAATCTACTCAGTATATCCATACCACTGCTAGAAAATAGGAGGGAAAAAAAAAGTGTGTATCTATTTCCTTATAGAGGATGCAATGAGAATGACAAATCAAGGTGCAGTACAGAAAGCATAATAGAAAACCGTAGGATGTTCATTTTCCTTTGCTTCTGCTAGGTGATGTTGTCTCCCAATAGTCATTTAAAATAAGATTCAATAAAGCATGCTGTAATCTCCTTGGTGGTTACGCTTTGAGATAGATTTTCTAATAAGTACTTTAAGAGCAAAAAGTTACTGCAAAGAAACAAATAAGCAAAAAGGATGGGGAATCACTTATTATTAACTTGTAAAAAGTATAATCAGAAGATATATTATGATACAAGATGGTAATAATTATTCAGCTATGTTAGGTTGCAATTGTTTAAATTTATTTTACTTTGAGGGAAACAACTTTAACATGTATGTATAGATCTCGTTTGGTCTATGTTGGTGATATGAATTTATAACCTAATTAAATAAAACAGCTAAAAATCAATTGAAAGAAAAGACTTGAAATTATCTTTATGGTCTTGTGAAAACAGACCTGATTTTCTGTGTAAGTACAAAAGAAGAAAGTAGAGTGAAAGCTGTAATAATATACGAGTGAGATTAAAGAACTGTACATTTGAACCAGAAAGAAAGAAGTCCTTCATATTATGTAAACAATAATCTGGACAATTATG
>SJYQ01010001.1:275724-294170 GCA_006410935.1 Redunca redunca | reverse complement strand
ATTTACTAACCTAAGTTATTCACTGCATTCTAAAGAATTACATTAATGTCCTCATATATCACTATAGCATTTTGTTGTAATTATTTGATTGCAATCTTATGAATTATACATTTTAGCATAAGAAAACAAACTGTTTATCTCTGTGTGTCCACATTATAGCACAATAACTAATACCTGGTGCTTGCTCAATTAATAAAATCAGAGAGAATGAGTAAATCTACTAGAATATTGATTTTACTTATGTTATTAAGCTAATTTTAGCATTTATGTCATTGACATTAAAGTTTATTCTGATTTTCTGTCCATTTTACTGAAAGATTACTGCCACAGCAGACCTCAGTCCATATACTTTCCTTAAAATGTTAGGGGTGGGAAAATNATCTCAATACAGTTGTTAATTCTACCATTCTAATATATTTGTCATGTTTTGATAAATATTAAAAATCCTTACTAACTAAAATATACTCAGTCTAATAGAAATATACCTTGTGGGAGAGAAGGTTAATAGTTCTGACATTTAAGACTGAATATTGATGTAGTCTCCATAATTGCATATACAGACTTTTCATGTGAAAAGGTAATTTACATGTACAAATTAACCAGGATATTTAGATTTCTTAATAAACCTAAGATTCACATGTATACTTATGAAAGTCATTTTGAATTTTTAGAAAATTGGACTTTTTAAATAAGTTGCTGTGTTTTTTTAAGGGCTTCCCTTGTAGCTAATTCAGTAAAGAGTCTGCCTGTAATGCAGGAGACCCAGGTTCAATCCTTAGAAAATTAGACTTTTTAAATAAGTTGCTGTGTTTTTTTAAGGGCTTCCCTTGTAGCTAATTCAGTAAAGAGTCTGCCTGCAATGCAGGAGACCCAGGTTCGATCCCTGGGTTGGGAAGATCCCCTGGAGAAGGAAATGGCAAGCCATTCCAGTATCCTTGCCTGGAGAATCCCATTGACAGAGGAGCCTGGCATGCTACAGTCCATGGGGTTGCAAGAATTGGACAAGGCTTAGCAACTAAGCCACTGCTATGCTTTTTAAAAAAGGTACAGACAAGTCACCTTCAACTAAACCTTGATCCTCAATGAGCAAGCTAAATGACACACTGCGAGTCACATGACAGTTCCAAGGCACCATCAAAAGACCAAAAAGTGGGCAGTGGCTGAATTCCTGGAAATCTCCATCCCTTCCCCAAAATAGTTGGAATAACCCTCCCACTCATTAGCCTGTGAAATTACCCATCCCATAAAACAAACATTTTGAGACCACTGACTCACCCTCTGCCATGGCCCAAACTCTTGTCTATGGAGTGTGTTTCTCTCTGAATAAATCCACTTCTTAGCTATCAAAAAAATAAATAAATAAAAATGGTACAGAATTGATATGCCTAAAAAAAGAAATCTTTTAAAAGCATTGTCACCTTATATTTTGATATCCAGACACCAGCAGTTTAATATATATTGCATGTAAACATTTTAATATTTTGATGATGCACTATCCCAACCTTAACTGAACTGGTTAAGAAATATGTATTTAATAAATTATGAACTATTACAATAGCTGAAAACATTAAAGAAAAACTCTATCTTTCATATTTTTAAAAAGTATATACATCATCAACAGTCAAGTTAAGGTTTTATTAAAGGTTGCTGCTGCTGTTGCTGCTAAGTGGCTTCAGTTTTGTGTGACCCCATGGACGGCAACCCAACAGTCTCCCCTGTCCCTGGGATTCTCCAGGCAAGAACCCTGGAGTGGGTTGCCATTTCCTTCTCCAGTGCATGAAATTGAAAAGTGAAAGTGAATTCGCTCAGTCGTGTCAGACTCTTAGCGACCGAATGGACTACAGCCTACCAGGCTCCTCCGCCCATGGGATTTTCCAGGCAAGAATACTGGAGTGGGTTGCCATTGCCTTCTCCGTACTAAAGGTTAGGTAATTCAGTAAGAGCCATACGACTAAACCACCACTAAGAATACAAAGATTCTTCTAATAGAAGACAAGTTAAGACTAGGGTTCAGTTCACTTAGTCAGTCGTGTCCGACTCTTTGTGACCCCATGGACCCCAGCATGCCAGGCCTCCCTGTCCATGACCAACACCTGGAGCTTACTCAAATTCATGTCCATTGAGTCAGTGATTCCATCCAATGATCTCATCCTCTGTCTTCCCCTTCTCCTCCTGCCTTCAATCTTTCCCAGCATCGGGGTCTTTTCAGATGAATCAGTTCTTCACATCAGGTGGCCAAAGTATTGTAGTTTCAGCTTTGGCATCAGTCCTTCCAGTGAATATTCAGGACTGATTTACTTTAGAATGGACTTGTTGGATCTCCTTGCTGTCCAAAGGACTCTCAAAAGTCTTCTCCTAACACCACAGTTCAAAAGCATCAGTTCTTTGCCACTCAGCTTTCTTTATAGTCCAACTCTCACATCCATACATGACTACTGAAAAAACCATAGCTTTGATTAGATGGACGTTTGTTGGTAAAATAATGTCTCTGCTTTTTAATAAGCTGTCTAGGCTGGTCATCACTTTTCTTCCAAGGAGCAAGCATCTTCTAATTTTGTGGCTGCAGTCACCATCTGCAGTGATTTTGGAGCCCCCCAAAATAAAGTCCGTCACTGTTTCCACTGTCTACCCATCGATTTGCCATGAAATGATGGGACCAGATGCCATAATCTTAGTTTTCTGAATGTTGAGCTTTAAGCCAGCTTTTTCACTTTCCTGTTTCATTTTCATTAAGAGGTTCTTTAATTTGTCTTTGCTTTCTGCCACAAGGGTCATGTCATCTGCACATCTGAGGTTATTGATATTTCTCCTAGCAATCTTGATTCCAGCTTGTGCTTCATGCAGTCCCGCATTTCTCATGATGTATTCTGCATATAAGTTAAATAAGCAAGGTGACGATATACAACCTTGACGTACTCCTTTTCCTATTTGGAACCAGTCTGTTGTTCTCTGCCCAGATCTAACTGTTGCTTCTTGATTTCCATACAGATTTATCAGGAGGCAGTTTAGGTGGTCTGGTATTCCCATCTTTTTAACAATATCCCACATTTTGTTGTACTACACTGTCAAAGGCTTTGGCATAGTCAGTCAAGCAAAAGTAGATGTTTTTCTTGAACTCTATTAGTTGTTTGATGATCCAGTGGATGTTGGCAATTTAATCTCTGGTTCCTCTGCCTTTTCTAAATCCAGCTTGAACATTAAGATTAGATTGCCTTATTTACTGATCTATGATAAGCATGAGAAAACATGACATAGGGATAGTATTATTGGTCTTACTCATCTACTGTCTCAAATTAAGCAATTAAGGAGGCAATTAGCTTTGAGCAATAAGGTCACTTTTTAATACTGATGGACTAAAGAATTTCTTAAAAGAGAAATAGGGCTTAAGATGAGACCTTGTTAAGATCTTTTCTCATGCTTGTGTGCTTAGTCATTTAGTCTTGTCCATCACTTTGCAACCCTGTGGACTGTAGCCCGCCAGGTTCCTCTGTCCATGTGGATTCCCCAAGCAAGAATACTTGGAGTAGATTGCCATGCCTTCCTCCAGGCGATCTTCGCAACCTAGGGATCAAACCCTGGTATCCCGCATTGCAGGCAGATTCTTTACTGTCTGAGCCACCAGGGAAGCCATCTTAATTTTTTTTCTTGCTTAATTTTCTCTTAGTTTATTACTCCTTCTTTCCCCTTCTGCCCAATTCCAGCAAACCGCTCTACTACTGGAAGAGTCAGAATCCTGAGCTAACAAATTGGGAAAAGAGGTGAAGTTGACTGATGAGTATATTAAAGCCAATGGATACATAGAATTAAAGGGCTTCTCAGTTGGTGCAGTGGTAAAGAGTCTGCCCTCCAGTGCAGGAGGCACAAGAAATGTGAGTTTTATCTGAGGATTGGAAAGATCCACTGAAGTAGGAAATGGCAGCCCACTTCAGTATTCTTGCCTGGAAGATTCCATGGACAGAGGAGCTTGGCAGGCCACAGTCCATGGGGTTGGAAAGAGTCAGATGCGACTAAGCACACACACATACAGAAGCCAAACATGCTCCCACATCACTGTCTTGCTTTAGAATTCTTCCAGGAAGTAGGTCTATGTTAAGAGAGTTGTGACCTTGTTCTGTGACCAAAAGTGTACAAGATATTTTAATTAAGCATTTACAAGGAAAATATTAAAATACAAGATTTGTATGTTTTATGATCTCATTGTATTGTATTGTTTACCTAGTGGTAAACACATTAAAATAGACAGGAATATATTTGCTTGATGCCAGAGAAAGAATGTCTAGTGTCGTAGTTAAGAGGAATACTTTATAGTCAGTGACTAGAAAATTTGTACCAACCCAAGTGAAAAAACATTTAACAGTTAAAAGAACACACCCATTTTGTATGTAATTATTTGCTTCATTTACCTCTGTCTTGTCTGGTAAAACAGCTAGCAGTTAATGTATAGTGGTTCTGTTTTGTTTTATTATAATAATTAATAAGCTTCCAAAATTTCAATTTACTGGACCCCAATCTGGATTCTGGGACTTCCCTAGTGGTTCAGGCAGTAAAGAATCATCCTGCAACGCAGAAGACCTGGGTTCGATCTCTGGGTCAGGAAGAGTCCCTGGAGAAGGGAATGGCAACCCACTCCAATATATTTGCCTGGAGAATTCATAGACAGAGGAGCTTGGCGGGCTCATAGTCCAGGGGGTCACAAATAGTTGGGCATGACTGAGTAACTAACACACACTGAATCTGGATTCTATTGAAATAAAGGTTATCTAAAAAATGTCTTCAGCTCACCACATGTGTAAAACAACTAGATGATTCACTGTTGACTTGATTGAATCTCTACTTACATTTACTGCTCAATAGTTAAAATCGTACTTTTACTTGACTTCAGCATTGCTGAGCAAATGTAATAATAATACATCCCTCCTGTGTGCTGTGACTTACTCTCTATGTTCAGATACCTTGCAGTTTATCATTATTCTAGAATTTTGGCTTAGTACTATCACCAAATACCTCTTCTAATATCTGTCAGGGAATTCTGGAAAACATGTCAGTCTCAATGGTAGCTTCAGAGAAGTTGCTCGGTTGTTCTGTTTTTTTTTTTTTTTCTGTCACAAATAATGCTATTGACTTTTAAGGTAGAACTGGACAACTTGGAAAAATAACTTTCATTCTTAAAAAAATAAAACAAGTTTAGATGAATCATTTTCTGCCCATGTCTCATTTTCATCCTACAGATAATTTTGTTTTTAGCTTGCATGTATGCTATTAAGGTTAAAAAGAATTCGGGTATTGTAGGGGCAAAAATATTCTAATAGTAAATTGGCTTAAACACAGAAATGCAATACTTCTGAGAAGTTTTATTAGCCTTAACTACAAGATTAGTATAATTAAAATGGTAACTATTATTTCAGTCTTTCTTTGAAACTATATCAGAAGTTATGTTTATGTTTTTATTAGAGATATTCTACTTTATATCAGGCAGCTGTCTTCTTGATAAGAAATATTTGTAGACATGGGAAATAACAAAGATAGGATTCACTTTCAAAAAATTCGATAGAGGAGAGATGTGATATGAATAGTCTCAAGGCAGCCTCTTATTTCCAAATCTGGATGGAAATCCTCCTGAAGTCTTTCCTAGTCTGCATCCCTCACAGGAATGTATTTTCACAGAACTGAAATTCAGAGAGCTTAACCTCTGGGAAATGATTGCTCACAATAGTTGCTGCCCCTGGCATATAAAACACTTTTAAAAAAGAAACTTGCAGATGTGAAATATGACAAAAATGGTACATAAAACCAGTTATCACACTATCACATGGATATAATAGTATCACCGTCTTGGAATATTGCAGGGATACAGTATTTTACTGCTACGTTAGATTTAAAAAATGGACTCAACTAAAATTCATATAGGTTTTCTCAACCTTTTAGGAAAAAAAAATCAACCTGTTAGAAAAAACTCAACATGTTATTATAAGACAAAAGATGCTAAGTGTTTTAGGCCACAAGATAGGCTTTTCAGCCCAGATTTTTCAGGTAGATGGGTTTTTTAGAATAAGGTTTATCTATACTTTAACAGAAATATTCTATTTATTAAATTTAAATCTAATATAGTAACAGGGCTCTGAAATGGAGGTAGAAATTCAGCATTCAGTTTTAATGGTGGCATTTATTCATTGTATTACTTTTAATATTTTATCTCTAATTGCAAAAAGCTTCTTACTTCACATATGCCAGTGCATGTTATTTACAGGGTTGGTTTGTATAGTAAGTCTAGATTCCAAGAGCATCCTCTACCTTTAGTGTTTCATGGACTCAATCAAAAATGGAAAAGCTTAACAGGGAGAGGAGAGCTACTCTTCAATCCAGTATTCTTGAGCTGGCTTTCTAATCCCTGATATATAGATAATCATTTTTGGCCTGTATCATGAAGCATGGGCATCAGATAATTGTAAATTTCCACCCAGTTTAAGTGAGAAGACTAAAAAAAGAAAGGCCAAATGTCTGTAACTTGATGATTCTAATTAAAAATGTTGATTAAACCAAAAGTTTTTTTTACTAATTTTAAATTGAAATGATTGATGATAAAGAAGAAGATAGCAGTCATGTTGAGCTCACAGACTCTATATACATACAGAATAAATCAGCAACACTGACCACATTGTTATTAAAATTATGCATTTCTGGTGTCAATATGAAACCTAAATGATAAGGTATTAATACAATATCATGTTGAAATATTCTAATCTCATGTTTTATGATGATAAAACTGGGAATCTCTTATGTGCATAAAAATATCTTTCCTTTAGTATTTGTTCCACCTATATAAAAGATTAAATACATATTTCTGATTCAAATTGGTTATAAATCCTTAAAAAAAATGAGTTAAACTTAACTTTCATTATCTGTAAGGAATTTCCAAAATTTGAATTAAATTTTCTAAAACTTATTTAAAATGCAATCATTATTTTATCTCTCAAAACTGTTTAAAATCACTGTAAATTTCAGGAAGTTTAACCAAGAGCAAAAATGTTTTCGTATTACTGAAACACCATGTATAAAAGTTCTCATATTTGTGGTACAACAGACTTATACCCCTTAGATGTGCATGTGTGTATTAAGTCACTGCAGTCATGTCCAACTCTTCGCAGCCCTATGACTGTCACCTACCAGGCTTCTCTGTCCATGGGATTCTCCCTCCAGGCAAGAATACTGGAGTGGGTTGCCATGCCATCCTCCAGGGGACCTTCCTGATCCAGGGACCAAACCAGAGTTGCTGATATATGGTGAGCATAGCTGCCTTCCAGGGTTCAAACCTGCGTCTCTTATATCTCCTGCATTGGCAGGCAGGTTCTTTACCACTAGTGACACCTGGGGAACCCCTGTACTCCTTGGGTACATTTGTAATATTTAGCACTGATTTTCCAGCAGAGCATTTTTAACCAGTAGTGTCATAAGGTACATCTTAGCTCAGATATTTTCTTTCCTTTGCATTCCTTTCACAATTTGAACTCCAAAACTGGAGACCTTTCCTTGATCCATGGCTTAACATTTTTCATTAATTTTGTGTTGTGATTTTTTTCATTTTCTGTATTTCTGCTTCCAACTAACATAAATCTCATTTGCTATGAAGGCATTTTAAAGATTAGTACTATTAGATTACAATTCAGAATAAAGGGCTTTAAATGAGCAAGAATAGTTGCTCTTTTGTGTATTGCATATTTCCAGTACTGACTATCCACTGATTTGAGGCACAGATATACAAAGTAATTAATACATACATTGAAAAATAATTTTCTGCATTATGCTGAGTGAACTGAAGAATAAGTTCACAGAAACTGTGGGTGAAACAAATAAAGCAGTATAAAATAGCTAGTTCTATTAACGGAGCTATCTAAAAGTACTTCTATTGGCAGAAGAAAGTAATAGTAAACTGTCTTTGATGTCCTCAGAGATGGTGTAAGTAGGAAATTTTGGTTTCTAGTTTTAAAGTACTACTAGTGTTGTCTGAGGGAATAGGAAATGGTAATCCACTCCAGTACTCTTGCCTGGAGAATCCCAGGGACAGAGGAACCTGGCAGGCTGTTGTCTATGGGGTTACACAGAGTCAGACACAGCTAAAGCGACTTAGCAGCAGCAGCAGCAGTATTATCTGAAGTGAAAAAAAAGTCAAAATTTTTCTAAACAAATACAAAAGCACCTGAAAAGGTTAAGCATAGTGAAATAACATATCATATTTGATTAACTATGGATTGATTTAGATAGAAGACAGATAAATAAAGTGTAACAATAACAAAAGAAAAGGAGCAAGGTTAAATCAGTGAGAATCTTTTTTGTCAGATCAGGAGAAAATTTGTATGTTATCCTGTAGGTAAGAGGAAAACATAAAGAGATTTATACAATGGTATAACATAATCAAAGTTAATTTTGAAGCGATTATTTAGATAGTTAGCAGATAAATTAGAAGAAAAAGAAGCAGTGTAAAGTGACTACATAAAAGAATATTATACTTAAAAAAGTAAATAATAAGTTAGCACAACAGTGTGAATGGAAAAAAAGGCAGAGTAACTGGCACCATTCCCAAATTCATGAACGTTCAGAGGTTGGGGTTTGGGGAACTTTGAAAATGAGTCTCAGGTCTTGGCTTCTGCATTGGATGGTTGGATAGGTGATGACATAATTAGCAAGAGAGAAAATATAAGAGAAAGATGAGATTTGCGCTGGGGTAATCAAGGTAGAGAGAAAATTACTTAATGAGTTTGTCTTTACAGGTGACTGACTTGAAGTGTGGCTAATAGAATGAAGTTTGGTCAATAAGCATCTATCTAGGAAGTTTTTATCTTGTAGGTGGCTATAAAAATTTTGTAGTTGGATTATATGGCTTGAGAATTTTCAGAGTGCATACTAATGGCCAGGGAAGACGTTTAGCCCGAGAAAGTAATTTGTTTGTGTATTTATGTGTGTGTATGTATTTCTTTGAGACCTGAAGGTATTTGCAATAATTTTGATTTTAAATGTACATGGGTCAGGTGTGCATTCATCTGCTGTCAAAAAGTGTTGTTGTTATTGTGTAGTCTCTAAGTCAGGCCTGATTCTTTTGCAACACCATGGACTGTGGCCAACCAGATCTTCTGTACCTGGGATTTTCCAGGCAAGAATATTGCAGTGGGTTGCCGTTTCCTTTTCCAAGGGATCTTGAAGCCCAGCTACCAAACCTGCATCTCTTGCATTGCAGACAGATTCTTTACCATTGAGCCAACAGAAAAGCCAATGCTATTGTTTTTACTAAATATTATTTATTATTTATAAAATGTGACACATTCTCGCAAAAACTCTGAGGTCTTAAAATGATGTATAAGTGAAACAATAATGAATGCTATCTGTTTTTGTGTATTCTAGCAAAAATAAAATTAAATTCTGCTAAGGGCATTTTCTCATATTTGTAACAACTAAGATTGTTCCACACTTAAGTCTCCAGATTTAAGCTTTATTTTATTAAAAACACTGTTGAAAGAACTAGTCTGTTTTTTTCCAGAGAGAAAAGCAAGTGTGGGAAGTTTTAATTTTAATCCAAGATTTCTCCCAGTATTTTATTACTTTTTCACATTTTACTACTTGCCTAGACAATTTCTCATGCCTTTACAAAACTTGAATCTGTCTTCTCCATACACAGAATAGTCTGATTTCAAGAAGTCTCCCACATAGAAATTGTGTGCAAGATAATTTGGAAACTCAAACTGTTATTTCTATATGTTAAAGTTACCTGAGAGCAACTGACAACTATCAATTCATTTTTAAAATCTTTGAATACTTACAGTATCAATTAGCTTGAGAAACATATTAATANAAATGTATTAGATAGTATTGAAATTCATCAAATTATAAAATGATATTAAATAATGGCACAGCAAAGTCATTTTTATATTATCATGTATGTGAAATTACCTAACATAACTAAATTATAGTCCTTCATGTGAGCATTTGAAAATAATGTGCCTTATAACCTAATATAAATAATATTCATGATAACTAAAAGAGAAAGATTTTGATAATGTTAAAAGTAAGATTTTCGTTTCTAGTCCTGAAATATTGCAAGTGTGTTAATTCAATTATGATTCCCTCAGTGCCTGGAATGTGGTATGCATTTTGAGAAAAGTTTTTTGAATTAAAGAAATGAAAGAGCAAATCAATTATGGATGAACGCGTGCGTGCTAAGTCACTTCAGTCGTGTCTGACTCTGTGTGACACTATGAACTTCAGCTGCCAGGCTCCTCTGTCCATGCGATTCTCCAGGCAAGAATACCTGAGTGAGTTACCATGCCCTCCTCCAGGGCCTCTTCCCAACCCAGAGACTGAATCTGCCTCTCTGTCTCCTGCATTGGTAGGTGTTCTTTAGCACTTGCACCACCTGAGAAGTCCAAATACATACACATAAATAGTCCCAGATCTTGCTGCTGCTGCTAAGTCGCTTTAGTCATGTCCAACTCTGTGCAACCCCATAGACGGTAGCCCACCAGGCTCTCCCGTCCCTGGGATTCTCCAGGCAAGAACACTGGAGTGGGTCGCCATTTCCCAGATCTTACTATTTTTCTGATTCCCAGAAGCTGAAAGAAATTTAAGTGTGAACCAAAACTAATACAATATTGTAAAGTAAAAAAAAAATAAAATACATCAGCTTTACCCAATACACACAAAGAACTGGTTGGAAAATGTTCTTAGCATAAGTCAGAATCAGCCCTGTGATATGTCCACTAATCAACCTGCAACAGTGGTTTTGAATTTGAAATGAAACTAAAACTCATGGGATACAACGAGCTTTACCCATAACAAAAATCTATATAGATTTCACTAAAGTGGGTATCTCATGATGATATGAATGTCCCAGATTTGCTCCTTATGTGGTAAACTTACTGTCAAGACAGATGTGACTGAGAGATAATGGACCAATTCATTTAGAAAAGCTGCCATGCCTGGGGTCGCTTCAGCTTGGATACTTACTGTGCAGGTAGCAATTTCAGTGATATTTAATTAGTATCTATTCTCCAGTCCCCTCATTGTCCCGTCCAACTGTGTTCACCAATAAAGTTTAATCATTAACTTTTCATTTATAAATAATTAACTATGAAGTATAGAAAATTAGTTTAATTCATAGTTAACCTCATCCAATACTTATCTTAGATCTGGATTCATTCTAGGTGCCTTGAATTTGTGTTGCAATTAAAATACAAACCTTAGGCATTGCTCAGGCCAAAATTAAGGCATAAACCAGCTATTAAACTTTTGCTTCCATGATATCTGTAGAAGTAGCCCTAAGCACAGATCCCTTGACAGAACTTCTTACCAAAGACATCTTGAAAATGCACAGGCTGAATCAAATTACTTACAGGCATTAACATTTGAAGACTTTGCCAGTTCCTTTGGAGATCTACCAATTTGCACTATTCCCTAGTGACTCAGATGGTAAAGAATCCGCCTGCAATGCAGGAGACAGGTTCTATCCCTGGGTCAGAAAGATCTCCTGTAGAAGGGCATGGCAAACGACTTCAATAATCTTGCTGGCTAATCCAATGGACAGAAGAGACTGGCAGGCTACAGTTCATGGGGTCACACAGAGTCAGACACAACTGAGTGACTTTCACTTTTACTTTTCACCCACAAAATAAGTGTTTGTCCATTATTAGCCACTAACAGTGAGTCACTCTGTTAATTTTGTTTTTATTATTATTAATTGAAGTGTGACATACAATAAGCTACACATATTTAAAATGAGTACTTGTTAAATTTCAACCATTAAAACTGTAACTAAATCATGATAATGAACATATCTATCACCTCCAAAAAGTATCTCTACTATGCTCTTGCCAGTCCCATCCTAGAGCCAGTCAGTGTATTTTTTTTTTATATCACTATAGATTACTATACATTTTCTAGAACTTACATTAGAAAAGGATAAAGTATATTTTTTGCTTCTTTCACTTCACGTAATTATTTTTGAGATACGTTGAATTTATAACATACATCATTCCTTTTTATTTCTGAATAGTAGTCTAATATCTGAATATAATAGAGTATATTTTTTGATTGACCTGCTGATAGACACTTGGATTGATTCCTTTTTTCATCTACATGCATGAAGCTACTGTGAACATTCCTCTATATGTCTTCATATGGACATAGGTTTTCATTACTCTTAGTTCAGTACATAGGAGTGAAGTCTAGGATTGCATCTAGGATTAAAGTGAAGTGAAGTTGCTCAGTCGTGTCCGATTCTTTGTGACCCCATGGACTGTAGCCTATCAGGCTCCTCCATCCATGGGATTTTCCAGGCAAGAGTGCTGGAGTGGATTGCCATTTCCTTCTCCAGGGGATCTTCCCGACCCAGGAATCGAACCTGGGTCACCCATATTGCAGGCAGACACTTTACCGTCTGAGCCACCAGAGAAGCCCCATCTAGGATTAATTCCATTATATTAATTAAAGACCTAGGAATGTATGTTCAGTTCAGTTCAGTTCAGTTGCTCAGTTGTGTCCAACTCTTTGTGATCCCATGGACTGAAGCACACCAGGACTCCCTATCCATCACTAACTTCTGGAGTTTACCCAAACTCATGTCCATTGAGTCGGTAATGCCATCCAACCATCTCATCCTCTGTTGTCCCTTTCTCTTCCCACTTTCAATCTTTCCCTGCATCAGGGTCTTTTCAAATGAGTCAGTTCTTCACATCAGGTGGCCAAAGTATTTGAGTTTCAGCTTCAACATCAGTCCTTAGAATAAACACTCAGGACTGATCACCCCCAGGATGAACTGGTTGGATCTCCTTGCTGTTCAAGGGACTCTCAAAAATCTTCTCCAACACCACAGTCCAAATGCATCAAATTTTTGGCACTCAGCTTTCTTTGTAGTCCAACTCTCACATCCATACATTACTACTGGAAAAACCAAAGCCTTGACTGGACACACCTTGGTTGGAAAAGTAAGGTCTCTGCCTTTTAATATGCTTTCTAGATTGATCCTAACTTTTCTTCGAAGTAGCAAGCATCTTTTAATTTCGTGGCTACAGTCACCATCTGATTGATTTTGGAGAACCTAAAAATAAAATCTGTCACTGTTTGCACTGTTTCCCCATCTATTTGCCATGAAGTGATGGGACCAGATGCCATGATCTTAATTTCTGAATGTTGAGCTTTAAGCCAACATTTTCACTCTCTTCTCTCACTTTCATCAAGAGGCTGTTTAGTTTTCTTCTTCACTTCCTGCCATAAGGATGGTGTCATCGGCATATCTGAGGTTATTGACATTTCTCCCGGCAATCTTGATTCCAGCTTGTACTTCTTCCAGCCCAGCATTTCTCATGATGTACTCTGCATATAAGTTAAATAAGCAGGGTGACAACATACAGCCTTGACATACTGCTTTTCCTATTTGGAACCAGTCTGTTGTTCCTTGCCCAGTTTTAACTGTTGCTTCCTAACCTGCATACAGATTTCTCAGAGGCAGGTCAGCTGGTCTGGTTTCCATCCCTTTCAGAATTTCCCACAGTTCACTGTGATCCACACAGTCAAAGGCTTTGGCAAAATCAGTAAAGCAGAAATAGATATATTTCTGGAAGTCTCTTGCTTTTTTGTTGAAGTTACTTAGAGAATTTTGAGCATTACTTTGCTAGTATGTGAGGTGAGTGCAATTGTACAGTAGTTTGAACATTCTTTAACATTGCCTTTCTTTGGGATTGGAATGAAAACTGACCTTTTCCAGTCCTGTGACCACTGCTGAGTTTTGCAAATTTGCTGGCATATTGAGGGCAGCACTTTCACAGCATCATCTTTTAGGGTTTTAAATAGCTCAACTGGCATTACATCACCTCCACTAGCTTTGTTCATAGTGATGCTTGCTAAGGCCCACTTGACTTCATATTCCAGGTGGCTGGCTCTAGGTGAATGAACACAGCATATTGATTATCTGGGTCCCAAAGATTTTTTTTTTTTTTGTATAGTTCTTCTGTGTATTCTTGCCACCTCTTCTTAATCTCTTCTGCTTCTGTTAGGTCCAGACCATTTCTGTCCTTTATTGAGCCTATCTTTGCATGAAATATTCCGTTGGTATCTCTAATTTCCTTGAAGAGATCTGTAGCCTTGCCCATTCTGTTGTTTTCCTCTGTTTCTTTGCACTGATCACTGAGGAAGGCTGTCTTATCTCTCTTTGCTATTCTTTGGGACTCTGCGTTCAGATGGATATATCTTTCCTTTTCTCCTTTGCTTTTTGCTTCTCTTCTTTTCACAGCTATTTGTAAGGCTTCCTCAGACAGCCATTTTGCTTTCTGACATTTCTTTTTTTGGGGGGTGGTCTTGCTCCCTATCTCGTGTTCAGTGTCACTAACCTTCATTCATAGTTCATCAGGCACTCTGTCTATCAGATCTAATCCCTTAAATCTACTTCTCACTTTCACTGTATAATAGTAAGGGATTTGATTTAGGTCGTACCTGAGTGGTCTAGTGGTTTTCCCTACTTTCTTCAATTTCAGTCTGAATTTGACAATAAGGAGTTCATGATCTGAACCACAGTCAGCTCCTGGTCTTTCTTTTGCTGACTGTATAGAGCTTCTCCATCTTTGGCTGCAAATAATATAATCAATGTGATTTCAGTCTTGGCCATCTGGCAACATCCGTGTGTAGTCTTCTCTTGTGTTGTGAGAAGAGGGTGTATGAGTTCTCTTGGCAAAACTCTATGAGCCTTGGCCCTGCTTCATTCTGTACTCCAGGGCCAAATTTGCCTGTTACTCCACATGTTTCTTGACTTCCTACTTTTGCATTCCAGTCCCCTATAATGAAAAGGACATCTTTTTTGGGTGTTAATTCTAAAAGTTCATAGCAAACACTCTCTTACAAAAACTAGGAAATTTACTGAAATGACTGTTTGAGTATTAATAACATAATTGGGTAATTATGGATAAGTGAAGTACAGAATAGGATTGTCACAAAGGATTAGAAGGAATAGCTGAGAATATTATAAGGGACCTATATTGCAAATAAAGTGGTGCAGTTATTTGATGAACTTAGATTGGTTAAAAATGTGTATGGCAAAAAATAAACTAAGAATTAGTTTAATTGTTTTTCTTAGTTTAATTGATTTTCTCTGCTTTATTTTCATCTTATTTATTTCTGCTCTAGTATTTTCTGTTTCCTTTATTTTACTAACTTTGTGCTTTGTTATAGATATGAATTTGAGCAAACTCTGGGAGATAGTGGAGGACAGAAGAGCCTGGCATGCTTCAGTCCATGGGGTCACAGAGAGTTGGACATGACTTAGTGACTAAACAACAATTATCTTTCTTAGTTCCTCAGAGTATAAAGTTAGATTGTTTTTGAGATTTTTCTTATTTCTTAAGTTGGTCGTTTATCACATAAACTTTTTCTTAGAATTACTTTTACTGTATCCCACAAATTTGGTATGCTTACATTTTTGTTTCTCTTAGGATACTTTTTAATCTCTCTTTTGATCCCTCTTTTTGATCCTTTGGTTGGTTGTTAAGTAGCATGTTGTTTACTCTTCACATATTTACAAAGTTTTTCAGTTTTCGGTTTTCATGTAATTTCTAGTTTTTTTTTTTTCATTTAATTTCTCAGTTCAGTAGAGTCACTTAGTCATGTCCAACTCTTTGTGACCCCTGAACCGCAGCATGCCATGCCTCCCTGTCCATCAAGTCCTAGAGTTTATGCAAACGTATGTGCATCGAGTCATTGATGCCATCCACCCATCTCGTCCTCTGTCATCCCTTCCTCCTCCTGCCCCCAATCCCTCCCAGCATCAGGGTCTTTTCCAATAAGTCAGCTCTTCACATCAGGTGGCCAAAGCATTGGAGTTTCAGCTTCAGCATCAGTCGTTCCAATGAACACCTAGGACTGATCTCCTTTAGGATGGACTGGTTGGATCTCCTTGCAGTCCAAGGGATGCTCAAGTGTCTTCTCTGACACCACAGTTCAACATGAGGAACATGTGTAAACCCATGGCGGATTCATGTTGATGTATGGCAAAACCAATACAACACTGTAAAGTAATTAGCCTCCAATAAAAATAGATAAATTTATATTAAAACAAAACAAAAGCATCTGTTTTTCAGAGCTCAGCTTTCTTCCCAGTCCAACTGTCACATCCATACATGACCTCTGGAAAAACCATAGCCTTGACTAGACAGACCTTTGTTGAAAAAGTAATGTCTCTGCTTTTTAACATGCTGTCTACATTGGTCATAACTGTCCTTCCAAGGAGTAGCGCCTTTTAATTTCATTGCTGTAATCACCATCTACAGTGATTTTGGAGCCCCAAAGTATAAAGTCTGACACTGCTTTCACTGTTTCCCCATCTATCTGCCATGAACTGATGGGACTAGGTGCCATGATCTTCGTTTTCTGAATGTTGAGCTTTAAGCCAACTTTTTCACTTTCACTTTCCTCAAGAGTCTTTTTAGTTCTTCTTCACTTTAAGCCGTAAGAGTGGTTTCACCTGCATAGCTGAGGTTATTGATATTTCTCCTGGCAGTCTTGATTCCAGCTTGTGCTTCTTCCAGCCCAGTGTTTCTCAAGATGTACTCTGCATATGAGTTAAATAAGCAGGGTGACAACATACAGCCTTGATGTACTCCTTTTCTTATTTGGAACCAGTCTGTTGCTCCATATCCAGTTCTAACTGTTGCTTCCTGACCTGCATATAGGTTTCTCAAGAGGCAGGTCAGATGATCTGGTATTCCCATCTCTTTCAGAATCTTCCACAGATTATTGTGATCCACACAGTCAAAGGCTTTGGCATAGTCAATAAAGCAGAAATAGATGTTTTTCTGGAACTCTTTTGCTTTTTAGATGATCCAGCGGATGTTGGCAATTTGATCTCTGGTTCCTCTGCCTTTTCTAAAACCAGCTTGAACATCAGGAAGTTCACAGTTCACGTATTGCTGAAGCCTGGCTTGGGGAATTTTGAGCATCACTTTACTAGTGTGTGAGATGAGTGCAGTTGTGTGCTAGTTTGAGCATTCTTTGGCATTGCCTTTCTCTAGTTCCTTACTATTGTGATCAGAAATGTGCTTTCAATAATTCCTTCTTCTGAATATTATTAAGACGTGTTGTGGCCTAACATATGATATGTTCTATGTAATGTTTCATGTGCACTTGAGAATTTGTATCCTGTTGCATTTCATAGCTCATTTTGGTAGAGTTGGTTCTTGGAAAAGATAAACAAAATTGAGAGAACTTAACTAGTTTAACTCAACAACAAAAAAAAAAAAAAGAGGAGAGAGAGAAAAAGAAGACACAAAATCAAGAATGATGGAAGAGATGTTATAGTTTAAAGATTCGTAAGAGAATACTATTAGCAGTCAAGCCTAGCTCTGGTGGCTCAGATGGTCAAGGATCTGCCTGTAATACAGGAGACCCGGGTTTGATCCCTAGGTTGGTAAAATCACCTGGAGAAGGGAATGGCTACATATCCCAGTATTCTTGCCTGGAGAATTTCGTGGCTTAAGAAGCCTGGGGGTGCTACAGTCCCTGGATTAGCAAAGAGTAGGAACCAACTGAGTGAATGATTGGTACTATGAGCAGTCATGTACAGACAAGTTGAGCAATCTAAAGAAATAGATAAATTTTTAGAAACATACAGCCGACCAAGATTGAATCATGATGAAGTAGAAAACTTGCACAGACCTATTACTAGTTAGGAGACTGACTCCCAACAAACAGAGAAAAAGAAGCAAACAGACAGGCATGTGGCTTCATTGGTGAATTCTACCAAACATACAAATTAAAATTTATATCAGTCCTTCTCAGGCATTATAAAAAAGAGTAGAACAGGATGGAACTCTTGCAAACTCATTTTATGAGGCCAGCATTGTGCTGATACAAAAACCAAATAAGACATTAAACAAAAGAGAAAGTTTACAGGCCCTAATATCTTTGATGAGCATAGATGTAAAAATGCCCGACAGTATTTAGCAGGCCAAATTCAACAATACATTAAAAGCTTCATTTAATCACACTGTGTTTAAATGGAATGTATTCTAGAGTTGGTTCAATATCCCCAGGTCAATCAATGTGATATGGTACATTAACAAAATAAAATTTATTTGATCTCATAGATGCAGAAAAGTCTTGAAAAATTCAACATCCATAGGGAGTCTACCTCAAAATAACAAAAGCCATCCTTGATAAGACCATAGCTAACATCCTACTCAGCAGTGAAAATTAAAAATGTTTTCCGCTAACATCAAGAATAAGACAAAGATGCCCACTTTCACCACTTTCATGCAACTTTATATTGGAAGTCCTATCCAGAGTAATTATGCAGGGAAAGGAAATAAAAAATATCCAAATTGAAGAAGTAAGACTCCTATTTACATGTGGCATGATTTTATATATATAAAAACCTTGAATCCATCAAAAAACTGTTAGAACTAATAAACAAATTCAGT
>SJYQ01010001.1:251984-262989 GCA_006410935.1 Redunca redunca | reverse complement strand
TTTTTTTTTTTTTTTTTTGCTTCAGGCTTATATTAGGATTAAGTTTGAAGTCTTGATTTCATATGAGATTCTTTTTTCCTATTGAGAGCCTTGGCTATAACAGTCTTACCTATCTCCTCTTGAGGTAACCGACCAAATTGTCTAAATCTCCTTTCACTTAAGGATTCTGACTTTGCATGGTCCCAGCTTGTATAAGCTGAAGTATATCATCTTTCTGTGCATTGATACCAAAACCTTAGATTTTAGTTTTCAGTATTTGTTTTCAGACTTATTTTTCCCCTGAAAGAAATTTATCCTCATAACAGAATAGGTATAAAATAGAAATATAGAAAAAATGGTCATTTATACAAAAATTGGCTATATTTCCTTGGCTTAAATTTCTTTAATTTTTTTTTCCTGTGGGCTATATTTTCAGTAATAATTCTGCGTAATTCTCTTTTGCTCCTTTACTTTTTCTATTTTCATTAGATTTTGATAAAATTCTATCAAAGCTTAGTCCAAGTGGAAAATTTGATTATATGGTTTTTGCACAATTATTAAATTAATTATAGACCTAGACAGTTTCTAAATATCTCTCAGTTCCTTCCCACAAGAGAACATAAACCAGAAAATCATTTTGACTTTGATATATAGTCTAATCTTTCATCTAAGAATATTACATTTTCAATTTTTCCAAAATCCAAATGTGGAAAGGCACAAAATATAATTATATATTATATGGGCAGAATTCATCTTACATCAGTTTACACTTAAGGCACTAAGCAAGTTAGGTGTGTATTATCAACTTTCATCATGTAAGTCTTTCTGAGTAATTCTTTGTTTTGTGAAAAAAGTTTTCTCAGTTTTGTCAGTGCTTCATCTTTAAGCATTTTCTCAAATCTAGGACATTACAGATACAAGTTAGAAATGTAAGTTCGTGGGGGGGAAGATATAGTCTAGAGTTAAACAAGCTTGGTGAGAGGGCAGTGATGAGTGGGTAACCTGTTATGGATTGAATGTTATGTGTCTGAAAAAATTTGTGTTGAAATCCACTACACAATGTAATGATAAGAGTTGGGGCCTTTGAAGAGTAATTAGAATTAGATGAGAAGGGATCCCCAGTGAATGGGATTAATGATTTTACAAAAGACACTAGAGAGTTTGTTTTTCTTCTCTTTCTGCCATGTGAGGGTACAACGAGAAGATGACAGTCTGAAAGTTATGTGACAGATTTTATCTCTGTACATACATGTATTTATGAGCAAGAGAAAGAGAGAAAGAGAAAAGCTACTTTAAAACTCATATTACAGAGTATGTACATATATAAATATGCATAGGCATTTGTATTTGGAAGATGTGTTAAAATGGTAATTATATTAGTTTATGATCTCATAATAATGATTAAGGTAATTACTTCCCTCTATTGAACACTTACTACAAAATTCTCTAAACATTCTATAAGCATTTTATTATGTAATACTAAAAACAGCAATCACATAACATTGCCTACATTTCCTAACATAATTTGACCACTTGTTTCATCCTCCAATTCATGCCAGATGCCAGTTTTCTGTGAAACTAATGAAGTATCAGCTATAGATTTTCTCACTTACACGAGACACTTCTAGTATTATGAGTGGGTCTTTACCAATTTATTAACATTTTCTTATCCTTTAAAAAGTAAAATTTGCAAAGAAAGGTATTTTAAGAGTGATAAGTTAGACTACTGTCTCCTTTCATCTTTGACTTACCCTTCAAACAGCTTTTCCTCCTGTGATGTTGTAGTGCCCATGGGAGTTTTTGGGATTTAGTTGAAGGAAAATGACTTGGGGGATTTTGTTTGTTTGGGTTAAAAAATAACCTCCATATATAGTTAAGCTGTTACTGGTCATCCTCTTAGGGAATAATATGGAGAAGAAAATATCCTGCTGCTCATCAGAGTGACTCACCTAGCACCCTGACGCAAGGTTGCAGAATTGGAATCTGTGTAATAGGACAGATACTTGGGCCTCTGACATTGAAAATACTTAGTATATAGAGGGTGGGCCAACAGACAAAAATTTAAATGCATAAAGCCAGAGCCCAGCTATGGAATCTCTTAAAAATCATTATGTATAATATGTAAAATTGTTCATGGAAAATTTAATTTTATCAGTGCCTAATAAAAGTGAGAGTTTCTTTGGTCTGCATATTTTGGATATGAGTGCCCCATAGATATGGTGAGGTTTTCTGTTGCATTTCACAAAATATGCTTTGTTAGGTCATAAGCTTGGTAACATTACAACAAATAACAAGATATCCGTGTATGAAGTTTCATCTTCCTTCCACACATCCCCAAAATTAGACTTTACATATTAGTGTATTTGACTTATCATTTCTTTTGAGAGAAACTGGTAGTTCCAAAATATAGCACTCCTGATGCAGTGAAACTGGCCGAAAACAAGTGTTCCACTGATAAAACTTCTGTATATATTAATAAATCAACTTATATGCCACGAGAGAAAATTAGTTCAGTTCAGTTCAGTTGCTCAGTCATGTCCGACTCTTTGCAACCCCATGAATCAGAGCCCGCCAGGCCTCCCTGTCCATTACCAACTCTTGGAGTTCACACAAACTCATGTGCATCAAGTCGGTGATGCCATCCAGCCATCTCATCTTCTGCCTTCCCCTTCTCTTCCTGTCCCCAATCCCTCAAAGCATCAAGGTCTTTTCCAGTGAGTCAGCTCTTTGCAAGAGGTGGCTAAAGTACTGGAGTTTCAGCCTCAGTATCAGTCCCTCCATGAACATCCAGGGCTGATCTCCTTTAGAATGGACTGGTTGGAATCTCCTTTCAGTCCAAGGGACTCACAAGAGTCTTCTCCAGCACCACGGTTTAAAAGCATTAATTCTTCGGCGCTCAGATTTCTTCACAGTCCAACTCTCACATCCATAAGTGACTACTGGAAAACCATAGCCTTGACTAGATAGACCTTTGTTGGCAAAGTAATGTCTCTTCTTTTGAATATGCTATCTGGGTTGGTCATAACTTTCCTTCCAAGGAGTAAGCGTATCTTAATTTCATGGCTGCAGTCACCATCTGCAGTGATTTTGGAGCCCCCAAAAATAAACACTGTTTCCACTGTTTCCCCATCTATTTGCCATGAAGTGATGGGACCAGATACCATGATCCAAGTTTTCTAAATGTTGAGCTTTTAGCCAACTTTTTCACCCTCCTCTTTCACTTTCATCAATAGGCTTTTTAGTTCTTCTTCACTTGCGGCCATAAGGGTGGTGTCACCTGCATAGGTGAGGTTATTAATATTTCTCCTGGCAATCTTGATTCCAGCGTGTGCTTCTTCTAGCCCAGCGTTTCTCATGATTTACTCTGCATATGAGTTAAATAAGCAGGATGACAACATACAGCCTTGACGTACTCCTGTTCCTATTTGGAACCAGTCTGTTGTTCTATGTCCAGTTCTAACTGTTGCTACCTGACCCGCATACAGGTTTCTCAAGAGGCAGGTCAGTTCAGTTCAGTTCAGTCACTCAGTCACGTCCGACTCTTTGCGACCCCATGAATTGCAGCACGCCAGGCCTCCCTATCCATCACCAACTCCTGGAGTTCATTCAGACTCACATCCATCGAGTCAGTGATGCCATCCAGCCATCTCATCCTCTGTTGTCCTCTTTTCCTCCTGCCCCCAATCTCTCCCAGCATCAGAGTCTTTTCCAATGAGTCAACTCTTCACATGAGGTGGCGAAAGTACTGGAATTTCAGCTTTAGCATCATTCCTTCCAAAGAAATCCCAGGGCTGATCTCCTTCAGAATGGACTGGTTGGATCTCCTTGCAGTCCAAGGGATTCTCAAGAGTCTTCTCCAACACCACAGTTCAAAAGCATCAATTCTACGGTGCTCAGCTTTCTTTACAGTCCAACTCTCACATCCATAAATGGCAGGTCTGGTTTTCTGGTATTACCATCTCTTTCAGAATTTTCCACAGTTTATTGTGATCCACACAGTCAAAGACTTTGGCATAGTCATAAAGCAGAAATAGATGTTTTTCTGGAAGTCTCTTGCTTTTTTGATGATCCAGTGGATGTTGGCAATTTGATCTCTGGTTTCTCTGCCTTTTCTAAAACCATCTTGAACATCTCTAAGTTCACGGTTCACATATTGCTAAAGCCTGGCTTGGGGAATTTTGAGCATTACTTTTACTAGCATGTGAAATGAGTGCAATTGTGCGGTAGTTTGAGCATTCTTTGGCATTGCCTTTCTTCGGGATTAGAATGAAAACTGACCCTTTCCATTCCTCTGGCCACTGCTGAGTTTTCCAAATTTGCTGTCATATTGAGTGCAGCCCTTTCACAGAATCATCTTTCAGGATTTGAAATAGCCCAGCTGGAATCCCATCACCTCCACTAGCTTTGTTCATAGTGATGCTTTCTAAGGCCCACTTGATTTCACATTCCAGGATGTCTGGCTCTAGGTGAGTGATCACACCATCATGATTATCTTGGTCATGAAGAGCTTTTTTGTATAGATCTTCTGTGTATTCTTGCCACCTCTTCTTAATCTTCTGCTTCTGATACGTCCATACCATTTCTGTCCTTTATCAAGCCCATCTTTGCATGGCATGTTCCCTTGGTATCTCTAATTTTCTTGAAGAGATCTCTAGTCTTTCCCATTCTGCTGTTTTTCTCTATTTCTTTGCATTGATCACTGAGGAAGCCTTTTTTATCTCTACTTGCTCTTCTTTGGAAGTCTGCATTCAAATGGTATTATCTTTCCTTTTCTCCTTTGCTTTTTGCTTCTCTTTTTTCCACAGATGTTTTTTGAAGCTTCCTCAGACAGTCATTTTGCTTTTTTGCATTTCTTTTCCATGAGGATGGTCTTGATCCCCGTCCCCTGTACAATGTCACGAACCTCTGTCCATAGTTAATCAGGTACTCTGTCTAGCAGATCTAGTCCCTTAAATCTATTTCTCACTTCCACTGTATAATCATAAGGGATTTATTTAGGTCATACCTGAATGGTCTGTTGGTTTTCTCTACTTTCTTCAATTTCAGTCTGAATTTGGCAATAAGAAGTTCATGTTCTGAGCCACAGTCAGATCCTGGTCTTGTTTTTGCTGACTGGATAGAGCTTCTCCATCTTCGGCTGCAAAGAATATAATCAATCAGTCTGATTTCGATTTTGACCATCTGGTGATGTCCATGTGTAGAGTCTTCTCTTGTGTTGTTGGAAGAGGGTGTTTGCTATGACCAGTGCATTCTCTTGGCAAAACTCTATTAGCCTTTGCTCTGCTTCATTCCATACTCCAAGGCCAAATTTGCCTGTTACTCCAGGTGTTTCTTGACTTCCTACTTTTGCATTCCAGTCCCCTGTAATGAAAAGGACATCTTTTTTGGTTGTTAGTTCTAAAATGTCTTGTAGGTCTTCATAGAGCCATTCAACTTCAGCTTTTTCAGTTTACTGGTTGGGGCATAGACTTGGATCACCGTGATATTGAATGGTTTGCCATGGAAACGAACAGAGATCATTCTGTCATTTCTGAGATTGCATCCAGATACTGCATTTTGGACTCTTTTGTTGGCAATGATGGCTACTTCATTTCTTCTAAGGGATTCCTTCCTGCCCGCAGTAGTAGATATAATAGTCATCTGAGTTAAATTCACTCATTCCAGTTCATTTTAGTTCATTGATTCCTAGAATGTTGACGTTCATTCTTGTCATCGCCTGTTTGACCACTTCCAATTTACCTTGATTCGTGGACCTAACGTTCCAGGTTCCTATGCAATATTACTCTTTACAGCATTGGACCTTGCCTCTATCACCAGTCACCTCCACAGCTGGGTATTGTTCTTGCTTCGGCTCCATCCCTACATTCTCTCTGGAGTTATTTCTCCACTGATTTCCTGTAGCATATTGGGCACCTACAGACGTGGGGAATTCCCCTTTCAGTATCCTATCATTTTGCCTTTTCATACTGTTCATGGGGTTTCTCAAGGCAAGAATACTGAAGTGTTTTGCAATTCCCTTCTCCAGTGGACCACATTCTGTCAGACGTCTCCACCATGACCCATCTGTCTTGGGCGGCCCCACAGGGCATGGCTTAGTTTCCCTGAGGTAGCCAAGGCTGTGGTCTGTGTGATCAGATTGACTAGTTTTGTGTGATTATGGTTTCAGTGTTTCTGCCCTCTGATGTCATCTCGCAACACCTACTGTCTTACCTGGGTTTCTCTTACCTTGGACGTGGGGTATCTCTTCACGGCTGCTCCAGCAAAGCATAGCCTTTGCTCCTAACCTTGGACAAGGTTGCCCCCCCTGACCTTGAATGTGGAGTAGCTCCTCTTGGCCCAGACTCAGTGCAATGTGGTAAAAATTTTAAACCTCTTGATATGTCATTCTGCTGCTGCTAAGTCACTTCAGTCATGCAGACTCTGTGTGACCCCATAGACAGCAGCCCACCAGGCTCCCCCGTCCCTGAGATTCTCCAGGCAAGAACACTGGAGTGGGTTGCCATTTCCTTCTCCAATGCATGAAAGTGAAAAGTGAAAGTAAAGTCGTTCAGTCATGTCTGACTCTTGTCAGACATGATAGTGCGTTTTTTACAAACCCCATGGACTACAGCCTACCAGGCTCCTCCACCCATGGGATTTTACAGACAAGAGTACTGGAGTGCAATGCCATTGGCCTTCTCTGTGATATGTCATAAATTAATGTAAATTTTTATATATTCCATAATTAGCAATTATAGCTTTTGAATATGAAAATAAAGCATTATCAAAATAAGACAAAGCCATAAAAAGTTAACAAAAAAAAATCTTGAAAATATCAAAAGACTCAGTTTCTATACTACAATTAAACTAAAGACTTTAATGTTAAGAATCATAAAAAGTAAAAGTAATGAAAAGCAACATCATAGTCAAGAACTATTGATAATAAAGTGATAATTAACCAGCAAGAAAAAATTGATCACGACACACCCAAACTGGAAACTTCTAAGCACAACAACGATGAAAATATTATAAAGAAAGCTATCACTTGGCTGATCTAAAGAGTACTTGTGAAAGCAGAAGCAAGTTAATTCTGTGTACTTCTTCAGAATTATGATGATTCTTTTATTATGAACTTTTACTGTAAGCACTGATTTCATGGAAAACCAGTTTGTTTTTGTTTTATTTTTGTTATCCCACTTATATTTATAGAGAACAAAACAGATGTGTTTAAACTGAGGCTTTTAAATACGAATAGTCAAATATTTCAGATCATTCCTAGATTTTTTTTTTTTGAAAGCAAGGTTGGGTATATTGTTTTGTTGGTAAGTTTTGTTTCAACAGGAAAGACATTAATTACATCTCATGAGCTTAAAGACTGGATGAATACAACCATACCTCAGTTTATTGTGCTTTGTTTTACCTTGCTGATAGTGCGTTTTTTACAAATTGAAGATTTTTGATAACCCTGCCTCAAGTAAGTCTTTCAGCACCATTTTCCCAATACTGTTTGCTCACTTCACATCTTTGTGTTATATTTTGGTAATTCTAGCAGTATTTCAAATATTATCATTAGTATTCCATTTGTTTTGGTTCTCTGTGATCTTTGATGTTACTATTACAATTGTTTTGGGGTGCCATGAACTGCACAATGATAAGACAGAAAGCTTCATGATAAATACTGCATGTGATCTGACTACTCCACTCACTGACCAGCCCACATCCTTCTCCCTCTCCTCAGGGCCCCCTCTTCTGAGTACTCCACTGACTGACCATGCACACAGCTTTCTCCCTATTCTCAGGCCTCCCTACTCCCTGAGACACGGCAGTGTCAAAATTTGGCTAATTAGTAACCCTGCAGTGGTGTCTTTAAGTTTTTAAATGAAAGAGAGATTTAGTCAAATCAAAAGCTGTGAAGGGTTAAGTTTAGTGAGGTTGGCATGTCTAGAAACAAGATAGGCCAAAAGCTCGACTTCTGTACCAGTTAGCCAAGTGGTGAATACAGAGGAGAAATTCTTTGAAGAAATTAACAGTGCTACTCCAGTGAACAAACAAATGATCAGAAAGCAAAGCAGCATTGTTGTTGATACAGGGAAAATTTTAGTGTTCTGAATAGGTGGTCAGATCAACCACAATATTCCCTTAATTGCTGCCTTGTTGGCTCAGTAAAGAATCTGCCTGTAATGTGGGAGACCTGGGTTCGATCCCTGGGTTGGGAAGATTCCCTGGAGGAGGGCATGGAAACCCAATCCCGTCTTCTTGCCTGGAGAATCCGCGTGGACAGAGGTGCCTGGTGGGCTACAGTCCATGGGGTCACAAAGAGTCAGACATGACTGAGTGACTGAGCACAATGCAGAGCAAGACCCTAATTCTCCTTAACACTGTGAAGCCTGGGGGAGTTAAGGAAGGTAAAGAAAAATCTGAAGCTAACAGAGGTTGCTTCATGAGGCTTAAGTAAAGAAGCTGTCATTCTAACATGAATGTAGTAAGTGAAGCAGCAGGTGCTCCTGTAAAAGCTTCAGCAAGTTATCCAGAAGATAATTAATGAATTGACTCTACTAAAAAACAGATTTTCATTGAAGATGAAAGAGCCTTCTGTTTGAACAGGATGCGTCTAGGATTTTCATTGCTAGCAAGGAGAAGTCAGTGCCTGACTTCAAAGCTTCCAAAGACAAGCTGCCCCTCTTATTAGTGGTAATGCAGCTGGTTACTTGAAGTGAATGTTCACTTAACATTTGGAAAGTTCCAAGACCCTTAAAAGTCATGTTAAAATGACTCTGCCTGTGCTGTATAAATGGAACAATAAAGTCTGCTTACACATCTGTTCACAACTTGGTTGACTGAATAGTAAACCCACTGTTGAGAACTACTTCCCAGAAAGAGGTGGGGGGGGGGGATTCCTTTCAAAATACTGCTCTTCATTGATAATGCACCTGTTTACCCAAGAGTGATGTATAATGAGACCAGTGTTTTCATGACTATTAACACAACATCAGTTCTGCAGTTCTCCAGGCCATGGATTGAGTAACTTCTATTTTTCAGTTTTATCATTTAAGAATATATTTTGCAAGGCTATAGCTGCCATGCATAATGATTTCTCTGATGGATCTAGGCAAAATCTGGACAATATTCTAGATGCCATTATCAACCTTCATGATTCAGGAAAAGAGGTCAAAATACCAACATTAACAAGAGTTTGGAAGTTGATTCCACCCTTCATGTATGACTTTGAGGGGTTCAAGATTCCAGAAAAGTATGTCATGGCAGATGTTGTAGAAATAGCAAGAGAATTGGAATTAAACATGAAGATGTGACCAAATTACTGCCATATCATGATAAAACTTAAATGGGTGAGGAGGTGCTTCTTATGGATGAGTGAAGAAAGTGGTCTCCTGAGATGGAATCCACTTTTGGTGAAGATGCTGTGAAGATTCTTGAAATGACAACAAAGTTTTTAGGACATTTTTAGATTATTACATGAACTTTATAAAGTGTAGGCAAGATTTGAAAGGATTTACTCTAGTTTTGAAGAAAGTTATTTGGATAAAACGCTATCAAACAGCATTACATGCTACATGTTCCTGAAAGGAAAAGCCAGTTGATGTGGCAAATTTCGTTGTTGTCTTATTTTAAGAAATTGCCACAACCACTCCAGCCTTCAGGAACAACCACCCTGATCAGTTAACAGCCATTAACACTGAGGTAAGAGCCTCCACCAGTAAAAAGATTAACTCACTGAAGGCTCATGATGACTAGCACTTTTTCGTGAAAAATATTTTTAAATTAAAGTACAGTCATTGTTTCTGTAAGCATAATGCTGTTGCACACTTTAATAGACTATTAACTATTAGTGTATACTTAGACATGCAAGGGGGAATAAAATATGACTCACTTTATTGCAATATGTACCTTATTGAGGTCATCTGGAGTGAAACACACAATATATATGAGGCATGTCTATATATGAAAAATTCTAAGAAGTCTTGATGTTACACAGAGGAGGCTATGTTTATTTGTGTCATGTGGGAAAATACTTGTGGTGTTTTACCTTTTTTACAATTTATAATAGTTTTAATTTTTCATTCTAGTTAAATATTCACTTTCTCATATACTTTATATCCATAATATTTTTTATAATTCTTAGAACTTCACCAAATTATATCATTGTTAGGCATCATTAAATCTAGGTGTCTCCTTCCNGTTAGGCATCATTAAACCTAGGTGTCTCCTTCCTCAGTTCTTACAATGCTTTCCTTGATCGCCTGGTCAAACTAATTTTGTTGTTTGTTTTGCTTTTCCTGAAATATCAGTGTTCCACACCAGAGAATGTACACTTGCTATTTCCCTGTTTCCTCCACTAGACTAGTTCTCTGATAGTTGCTTATAGGAGTCACTGCTCACTTGGTTTAGATACCTGCTCACCTCTTCAAAGGTTGGATTTTCAAACTAAAATTTTAACTTCCATAGCTTCTTTATTGTTGCCTTGCATTATTTTCCTTTACAGTAATCTTTATTACTTGACACATGATATAATACTTTGTTAATTTCTTTCTAAGTTTGGTAAAATATAATACTATTATAAAAAAGCCTTTTTTTTTCCTTTTTTTTTACTCCCCAGTGCTTATAACAGTGCTTGGCTCTCATAGTCACTGTTTAATAAATATTTGTTGAACAAATCATTGAACAAGTATTATTATATACTGTTGTTTTCAAAAGAGAAACTAAAGGTTAGATATCAGGAAAATTATAATTTTAAAAGCTTTTTTAAGTGGCAGAGCCAAAATTCACAGATTATTTTTTGGACACAAGATTAGTTTGTAACCACAAAACATGTTTTTATCTAAAAAGAATCCTTTAAAATAGGCTCAAGATTGGAAAATAAAATAGATTTGATGCTAATTAAGGCATTTAATGTTCAGAATTTAATAATGCAAAAACTATTTTTTAAAAATGAGTCATTGTAAATGTAAGTTGGTTTAGACTTTCAAGGGAAAGTATGATATCATACTGCAACATGGTACATTTATTTCTAAAACGACCTGCAGAAGAA
>SJYQ01010001.1:227791-240496 GCA_006410935.1 Redunca redunca | reverse complement strand
GTTAAATAAAAGGTTTAATATGATAAGTAAAGATAAGAATGATATAAAAAGAAGACCTAAATCAAACATCTGGATATGAAACTACATGGTTTGACATGAAAATTAACTCAGTAAGCTTAAAGGCAGCATAGAAATTGCAGGTTAAATATTCATAAATTTTAAAACACTCTGATAATCAAAGTTACCCAAAAGGATAAATGGAGATTTTTAAAAGAAGAGCATCTGTAAGCTGTAGAGGAACTTCTATTGACCAAATACACATATAATTTAAGTCCCTTAGCTAGAAAGGGGGCTAATATTTGCAGATATAAGTTTTCTCCAAAAATGACAAACTCACAAATAGAAAACATTAAAAGCAGCTAGAGCAAAAGACACATTGCATACAAAAGAAGATCAAAAATAAAAATGACAGCAGATTTCTCATTTAAAATGATGAAATGAGAAGTAGTAGAGCAACTTCTTTAAACATCTGAAATAAAAATATTGTCAGCCTAGAATACCATACCAAATATATTTTGAAAATAAAGAATTAAAGTTTCAAACATATGAAAAATGAAAAATTTATTCCCTGAAATCTCACACAATAAGAAATGAATAGGAAGTTCTGTGGGAAGAAAATACCCCAAAATGTAAATATGGTTCTACACAGAAATAAGCAGGACACCAGAAATAGTAACTATAATATATTAGTAAAACTATGAGATATTTTTCTTATTATTTAAATCTATGTAAGATAATTGACTATTTAAAATAAGGCAATAACATTTAAATAAAAATAACAGTGCACTCTTGGATTTAAAACATACGGATATGTGTGTGTGATCAGTCGTGTCTGATTCATTGTGACCCCATAGACTGTAGCATGCCTGGTTTCTCTGTCCGTGGAATTTTCCAGGCAAGAATACTAGAGTGGGTTGCCATTTCCTACTCCAAACATATGCATATATAAGGTATAAACCAAAAATAAATAACATAAGAGCATAACATATTAACAGGAAGTAAGAAATCAAAGCATTTATTTGCAAGGTTTTTGTATTGTATTTGAAGTGGTATTCTATCACTTCGAGGTAGACTGATAAGTATATGGAACTCTAATCCCCAGAGAAAGCACTAAGATCATAAAGGACTATAATGCATAGCCAAGAAAATAAATAAAACAGAATCATAAAAATAATTATTTCCGAAGAAGGCAGGAAAAAGAAAATTGAAACAAAATGACAACAGATGCTAGACTTACATTGCACCCAACCGTATCAGTAGTAATATTAAATGTGCATGTGTGCTAAGTTGCTTCAGTCCTGTCAAAAACTTTACAACCCTGTGGACTGCAGCCTGCCAGGCTCCTCTCTCCATGCGATTCTCCAGGCAAGAATACTGGAAAGGGTTGCCATGCCCTCCTCCAAGGGATTCTTCCAATCCAGGGATCAAATCCATGTCTTTTGTGGATCCTGCATTTCAGGTGGATTCTTTATGGCTGAGCCACTGGGAAACCCAGTATTAAATTTACATAGTCTAAACCCCCCAATCTGAAGGCATAGATTTTTGAATTGAAGAAAAAAAGGAATAACTTAAATATAAAGACATCAAGTAGTTCAAAGGCAAAGTTGGAGTGGTGGTGGTTTGGTTGCTAAGTCATGTCCGACTCTTGCATCCCCATGGACTGTATGTAGCCTGTCAGGCTCCTCTGCCCATGGGATTTTCCAGGCAAGAATACTGGAGTGGGTTGACATTTCTTTCTCCAGAGGATCTTCCCAACTCAGTGATCAAATCCTGGTCTCCTGCGTTGCAGGCAGATTCTTTACCAACTTAGCTACAAGGGAAGCCCAATGTTAATGTTAAAATAGATTTCAGGGAAGAGATGTCTACCAGAGATAAAGCAAATCATTTCCTAATGATTAAAGAGGTGAATTTATCTAGAGGATGTGACAATCCTAAATGTTCATAACATAAAAGAGGTTTATAATATATGAAGCAAACTGATAGATATGTAAGGAGATAATTTCACATAGTTATTTATAATTATGATCATATATTTTAACTTTCTATCTGGTGCTGAGTCGAGTAGAGATGAAATATTCTTTGCTACCTTCCTGCCAAGGTTGCATATATATGAGAAAAAAAATGTGCCTCTAGAGTTTGAAGATGGTTTTCTTGGTTCCTAGAAGTGTGCTTTGGCATCAAACATTTAAAAAATATAAAAATACCTTAAGGACTGGGTGGTTTGGTGAACTTTGGATATTTGAAGAGTGCTGGTCAAAGCCTCAAGGGCCTGAAGGAGTCAGTTAGCAGAAGCCCAGTGATGGTAAAGACAGTATCAGTGGAGACTTAAGGAATGTGAAAAACATGCTTTTTAGCAGCTGAAAGAAATGGAATTGCCATTACATAGTGGGAGGAATTACAGAAGTAACTGTCACCTATGCTAACTAGAAAAATAGAAAATAAGCTAAATGATTGAACTAAGGTAGAATGTTTAAAACACCTCTTGGAATATTTCACTGTGTTAAAATGACAGAGGAGAGGAATGAAGTGAAACTTAATTATTCCATTTGCAAGTAAAATATATAGGAAATATAAGAACAAGCACTTACTGATTATTCAAAGTAAAATTGTGTTTCCCATTGCCAAGCCTTCCTATATTTTCAAATTAAGAAAGGGCTTTGGACCAAAGGTGAAATGCAGAATGGAACCTCAATAAATGTCAGAAAGATGTAAGGTGCTTCCTCGGGGAACTATCCTGTTAGAAGCATATCTCTCTAAGGATCTTAGGGAAATGCCTCACAGATCTCTTCTCTTAAACAGTAAGCCTTCAAAGAAACATAATATGTCGTTCTAAGCAGCTCTACAAGAAACTTAAGGGAAAGTATGGATTATTATTTTTTTCTTTTTTTGTTGTTGTTTGGAGGATAATTACAATGGTTTGGCTTCTGCTATACAGCAATGACAGTCATAATATGTATATATATATGTGTATGTGCACGTGTGTATATACATACACACACACACACACACACACACACACACACACGCACGCATTGGGTAGCTCAAGAGGTAAAGAACCTGCCCACAATGCGGGAGACTGGGGTTCAATCCCTGGTTTGGGAAGATCCCCTGGAGAAGGGCATGACAACCCACACCAGTATTCTTGCCTAGAGAATTCCATGGACAGGGAGATTGGTGGGCTATAGTCCATGGAGTCACAAAGAGTTGGACATGACTAAGCAACTAACACACACACACATATCCTCTCGCTTTAGAGCTCCCCTTCCCACTCCCATCACACCTCTCCAGGTCATCACAAGACATCAGATTGGCTCTCTGTATTATATATCAGTTTCCCACTAGTTGTCTTTCTTACTCATGATAGAGTATTGAGTCAGTTTTTATGAAGTGGATGAACTGAGAGCCTGTTATACAGAGTAAAGTTGGTATGGATTATCTTGATGAGATTTTTTTAGTATTGAGCTAGGTCAGACTATATGCTGGGTCAGTTTGATAAACTCTTGAGATAGGAAACGATATATGAACCTGAGAAGAATGAAGACTTCCAAACATCAGAATAGTTTATCATTTCAAATTCTCCAAAATATCTTCTCAGGTAGATTTTTGTCCTCTCAGTACTCAAAATCTAGGAAAAAACACTCCTTAGATTTGATCTTGAGGTCACAGGGTCTAGAGGTTTTGGAGAAGAAGTCACATGTCCTCAGCTGGCTGACCCCACTATTTCCCCAACATTCCACTCACACAGGGCCTTTCTACAAAACTGCTTTTACTCTGAAATACTCTGGCACTGGAGAGCTAAGTAACTGCTAGTGGTGGTGGTTTAGTCACTAAGTCGTGTCTAACTCTTGCGACCCCATTGACTGTAGCCTGCCAGGCTCCTCTGTCCATGGGATTCTCCAGGCAAGAATACTGGCTGGAGTGGGTTGCCATTTTCTTCTCCAGGGAGAGTTACTGCTGGAGAGTAACTTCAGGGTAGTTGCTGCAGGGAGAGTAACTCCAGAGGAGTTATTGCTAGTGTTGAATGAAACTCATTTTCCCTCGACAATGGTTGGAGAGAAACAAAACAAACCCCAACAGTTCCTTTCTTACCTGGCCTTCCATAGCTTGCTTCATCCTGCAGGACAAAGCCTCTACTCTCATTTCACATACCAATTCAAACATTTCTCACATTTTTTTCTAATTCCTCCAAGGTTTTGAGAGGGGTAGCTTGTTTAGCATCTTATTAAGATTTGAACTCTCCATTTATACTTTCTACCAAGTATTGTATTTATCAATAATCACATAATGAGACTGATTTCTCAACACTAAACCAGTAATGAGTCTACATTTTCACTTTTTCCCCTGGTCCTAGAAAGAGCACAGGAAGACAATGTGATACCATGTTGAGTTGCAGGATTACAACCTGTTTATAGAACATCTCTGAGGCTGACTTTATCTGCTGCTTTTTCTGTATTGTGAAGATCTTTTTTGTACAGTTCTTCTGTGTATTCTTGCCACCTCTTCTTAATATCTTCTGCTTCTGTTAGGTCTATAATATTTCTGTCCTTAATTGAGCCCATCTTTGCATGAAATGTTCCCTTGATATCTCCAATTTTCTTGACAAGATCTCTGGTCTTTCCCATTCTGTTGTTTTCCTCTATTTCTTTGCATTGATCGCTGAGGAATCTCTTATCTCTTCTTGCTATTCTTTGGAACTCTGCATTCAGATGCTTATATCTTTCCTTTTCTCCTTTGCTTTTCACTTCTCTTCTCTTCACAGCTGTCTGTAAGGCCTCTTCAGACGGCCATTTTCCTTTTTTGCATTTATTTTCCATGAGGATTGTCTTGATCCCTGTCTCCTGTACAATGTCACGAACCTCCATCCATAGTTCATCTGGCACTCTATCTATCAGATCTAGTCCCTTAAATCTATTTCTCACTTCCATTGTATAATCATAAAAGATTTGATTTAGGTCATACCCGAATAGTCTAGTGGATTTCCCTACTTTCTTCAATTTAAGTCTGAATTTGGCAATAAGGAGTTCATGATCTGAGCCACAGTCAGCTCCTGGTCTTGTTTTTGTTGACTGTATAGAGCTTCTCCACCTTTGGCTGCAAAGAATATATAATCTATTTTGATGTTGAGCATCTGGTGATGTCCATGTGTAGAGTCTTCTCTTGTGTTATTTCTTTGCATGAAATTTTGCCTTGATATCTCTAATTTTCTTGCAGAGATCTCTAGTCTTTCCCATTTTATTATTTTCCTCTATTTCTTTGCATTTATCACTGAGGAAGGCTTTCTTATATCTCCTTGCTATTCTTTGGAACTCTGCATTCAGGTGCTTGTATCTTTCCTTTTCTCCTTTGCATTTTGCCTCTCTTCTTTTCACAGCTATTAGTAAGGGCGCCTCATACAGCCATTTTGCGTTTTTGCATTTCTTTTTCTTGGGGATGGTCTTGATCCCTGTCTCCTGTACAGTGTCATAAACCTCCGTCCATAGTTCATCAGGCACTCTATCAGATCTAGTGCCTTAAATCTCTTTCTCACTTCCTCTGTATAATCATAAGGGCTTTGATTTAGGTCACACCTGAATGGTCAGAAATATCAATAACAGGAAATACCAAGAAATATCAAGAATGGGAGAAATACCAGTAACCTCAGATATACAGATAATATACCCTTATGGCAGAAAGTGAAGAAGAACTAAAGAACCTCTTGATGGAAGTGGTAGAAGAGAGTGAAAAAGTTGGCTTAAAGCTCAACTTTCAGAAAACTAAGATCATGGCATCCTGTCCCATCACTTCATGGCAAATAAATGGAGAAACAGTGGAAACAGTGTCAGACTTTATTTTTGGGGGCTCCAAAATCACTGCAGATTGTAATTGCAGCCATGAAATTAAAACTCGCTTACTCCTTGAAGGAAAGTTATGACCAACCTACACAGCATATTAAAAAGCAGAGACATTACTTTATCGACAAAGGTCCATCTAGTCAAGGTTATGATTTTTCAAGTAGTCATGTATGAATGTGAGATTTGGACTATAAAGAAAGCTGAGTGCTGAGGAATTGATGCTTTTGAACTGTGGTGTTGGAGAAGACTCTTGAGATTCCATTGTACTGCAAGGATATCCAACCAGTGCATCCTAAAGGAGATCAGTCCTAGGTGTTCATTGGAAGGATTGATGTTGAAGCTGAAACTCCAGTACTTTGGCACCTGATGTGAAGAGCTGACTCATTTGAAAAGTCCTTGATGCTGGGAAAGATTGAGGGCAGGAGGAGAAGGGGACGGCAGAGGATGAGATGGTTGGATGGCATCATTGACTCAATGGACATGGGTTTGGGTGAACTCCAGGAGTTGGTGATGGACAGGGAGGCATGGCAAACTGTGGTTCATGGGGTCACAAAGAGTTGGACACGACTGAGCGACTGATGTGAACTATTGTGTATCAAGGTGGTTGGCGCTGATAACATACAATTGTCATATTTTGTTTACAATTTAAGTCACTGTTACTTAAACCTCCTGTAGCAATTAACAGAAGTATGTATACATTATATATATATATATATATAGTATATATATAAAGCATACATCTTTTTCATCTCATAGAATAAAATATAGAATCTTATAGAAAACCTGTGACTCTATCACTTATCACTTTGAATGCTCATATAAATTACTTCTTGAAAAGAGGACATCTTTTGAGTTCACTTTATTCTCAGATTTAAAAAGAAGCAGTCATATGTAAAAAATACCCTCATTCTCACTCTTGGTGGCATTATTCCTCTCAGTTCTCCTGATGAGTTGTGAAACTTGAATAATAAGATGGGGCCATGCCATTTGAGACATACTGAAACACTATATTTGTATTTTTCAAAGATAAGTGGAAAAGGGAGTTTGTTTCTCTCTGGCTCAGCAACAAAATTGAAGTGTGAAAATGACCACTTCAAGTTCTGTAATAATGATATTTCAAACCACTTAGATATAATCATTTCATTTCAGTTTTATCCAGATTAAACAAACAAAAACCTGCACTCTATCGAGTCCTAACTAACCTCATATGCCCACGGATTATGTTTCTTATCCACATAAATTATAATATAACTACTATATTCTTTCTCAGTTATGCCATTTTCATTCATTTTTATAAGGTGTTTCTGTTAATTACCGCATCTTAGCTTTGTAGTCTACAGAAATATAAATGGTCTTTATTTTTTCTGTGAAGTTTCTGTTCACATTTCTTTACTTAGTTAAATCATATGATGCACTCAATCTAGTGTTAAAATTGGTTAGTATTTTCCTGCTACTGAGACAAGTATTTAGATAAAATGGGCATTGTCCCTTAGTGGGGAAAAATGTCCCATTCCAATGAAAAAGACTCTATGTTTCTCAAGTTGATCAGTGAAATAAACCTTCTGGGGACTAACCCTGTACAGACAGGTGTGCTGACAAGTAGGGTAGTTAAAAATTTAAGGCAGTTCCTCTGAAGAATAAAGGAAATTAAATTTGTGAAGGTCACATCTGGGCATTGTAACTTTCAGGCAGATTGCACTTCTTTACATACCATTGGGAATCTAAACCGAACCGTCGTGTGGAACTAAATAAGCCATTTTTTCCTGATGTATTTTATGACCACTCTATATACTTATTATTAATGCCACCTCCTCTATAAAATTATGCAGTCTATAGCAGGATATTTCAGTTTGAAACATCATCTTTGACTTTTTTTCCAGGCCATAAGAGTGAACTATATTATTCATGGGGTTTTTCCATAATATATAACTGCAGCTCTTTTTACATGACTGCTGTTGCTGCTAAGTCACGTCAGTCGTGTCTGACTCTGTGCAACCCCATAGACGGCAGCCCACCAGGCTCGCCCATCCCTGGGGTTCTCCAGGCAAGAACACTGGAGTGGGTTGCCATTTCCTTCTCCAGTGCATGAAGGTGAAAAGTGAGAGTGAATTCGCTAGGTCGTGTCTGACTCTTCACGACCCCATGGACTGCAGCCTTCCAGGCTCCTCGGTCCATGGGATTTTCCAGGCAACAGTACTGGAGTGGGGTGCCATTGCCTTCTCCATTACATGACTGCAGCAACAGCTAAATGTTGACTGCTCAAACACTGTGAGCCTGTATAGACACTGCCAGCACTTGCCAGAGTTACTGGCACTGGAAGGGAGCTGAATGTTTTCTACCAACAATGTCTACATCTTCTTGTTCCAACCTGACCACTTCTCTAGTACAGTATACAAAAACCTTGATGTTTAATGAATATCAGAACATTTTGACTATTTTTATTCATTTAAGAATCAGAACATTTTGACTATTTTTATTCATTTAAGAATCATTTAGACATACTACCTAAAGTACACAAAGTTTGTACTACACTCTCATTATGTTTAACAGGGTTACAAATCTAGACCTGAAAAATTTGAGGGCTCTTTTATTCAGAGTATTAAACATTCACTGAATATTATACTCTATACATAGAAATGTTTATTTTAACTTTTAATCTGTTGCTAGACATGTTCTAATTTCGATTGGCACTTCTTTTAGTCAGTTGTTTATCAATTCCAGTTTCTACAATTTTGACTCTTTTTCACAATTTAGAGTTTTTCTTTTCATACAGCCCAAACTCCATGAAAAGTATATTTCTAAATATTAGGTACTGTGGACTCCCTTTTTTTATAGGTTACGTACTATANTACTATAGAAAACCACTTTTTTTCAGACCATTTTGAATATTTAAATTAGGGATTATCTAAAATGCTTCAAGTTGTGAACTTTCTTCTTTGGAGAGAACTTCCTCATATAATGGCTTTAAACAGGTAGGTGACTAGGGTAATTCCAGTAAAGTGAAGTTTCCACTTTAAATTTTCTATAGAATGAACATAGTATATTAGTTTCTTATGGTATGTGTAACCAATTACCACACATTTTATGACTTAAAACAATACTGACATATTATCTTACAGTTCTAGAGATCCAGTGTTAGGAAATGGGTCTTTCTGGGCTAAAATTGAGGTGCAGACCTGGCCATAATCCTCCTCGAGCTCTATTGCAGAATGTTTCCTTGACTTTTGCAGGTTTTGGAGGCCACCTTCATTTATTGTCTCCTTGCTCTTTCCTCAACGACTGCAGTGTAGCATCTTCAAATTTCTGTCTGGTTCTTTCCTCTCCTTTTGCCTTCCTCTTTCACTTTAGAGGACTTTGTATTTATACTAATACTTGCTTGGCCCACCCAGCTAATCCATGATAACCTATTTAAAATTTTTTTTATTTATTTTTATTGAAGTATAGTTGATTTACAATGTTGTGTTAGTTTGTGGTATACAGCAAAGGGATTCATGTAAATATATGCATATATATATGCTTTTTCACATTTTAGATTATGATTTAGTATAGTATATTGAATATATTAATAGTTCCCTGTGCTATACAGTAGGTCCTTATTGTTCTAAGTGGTAGTTTGAATCTGCTAATCTCAAACTCCTGATTTGTCCCTCTCTCACCTCCTCCCATTTGGTAACCATAAGTTTATGTTTTGTATGTGACTCTGTTTATGTTTTGTAAATAAGTTTATTTGTGTCATATTTTAGATTCCACATATAAGTGATATCGTATGCTATTTGTCCTTTTCTGTCTGACTTACTTCAGTTTGTATGGTAATCTCTGCTGCTGCTGCTGCTGCTGCTGCTGCTAAGTCACTTCAGTTGTGTCCAACTCTGAAGGTCCACCCAGGTTGCTGAAAATGGCATTGTTTTATTCTTCTATATTGATGAGAAATATTCCATTGTATATATATACCACATCTTTATCCATTCTTCTATTGATGGACATTTGGGTTGCTTCTGTGTCTTGGATATTGTAACTAGTGCTACTATGGATATTGGAGTGCATGTATCTTTTTTGAATTTGAGTTTTTTTCAGATATGTGCCCAGGAGTGGGACTGCTGAATCATACGGCAACTCCGTTTTTAATTTTTTAAGGAATTTCCATATTGTTTTCCATAATGGCTATACCAGTTTCATTTCCACCAACAATGTAGAAGGATTCCCTTTTTTCCACACCCTCTCCAACATTTATTATTTTATATTTGTAAATATCTAATTACAGTCTAATAAGATTATCATTTTTCTGCTTTCCCTATACTGCTAGCACTCTAGAGTCTGTAAAAGCCATGTCTTTTTGCCTTAATGTTGTCATGGAGCTTCGGTTTACATATACTTTAAACTCTCTAAAACATTTTTATATTTGTTTTATACATCAAACAGTTATTTATCCTTATTCATCTATTTATTATTTTAAAATATATTTTAATTCCATTCTGTGTTTCTGTGTTCATATTTTAGATCACCTTTTTCTTCCTGAAGAACTTGCTTTAATTTCGGCTTTTATTTTTAATTATGTTCCTATTACTGACAACTTCCCCCAGTCTTTACAAACATCTTTATTTCTCTTTTATTTTGAAGGATGACGGTATATTTACTTGTTATTAAATTCTAGGTTGGCAATACTTATGCTTTAGAAATATAAAGATGTCATTATGCTGTCTCTGCCTTCTGTCATTAGTGTTGAGAAGGAAGCTGCCATTCTTATATAGTTGTTTGAAGAGAAGATACCTTTCTTCTTTTGGCTGACTTTCATGATTTACTTTTTTATGCTTTGCTGGAGGTTTACTGTGAAGAACCTAGGTAAACTTTATTTGTGTATATCCTGTTAAAGGTAAAATTGTTTTTTTGTACCTGTGAGTCTTTCATAATTTTTAGAAAATGGTTAACCATTAGTCTTTGAATATTGCTCTGTTTTTTCCCACACTTTTCCCCAGTGCTTCAGTCTGTATTTTTGGTTGACTCTCTCCTAGGTAACTGATGTCTTGTTGTAATGTGTCCATTTATAACTACCCATAACTCTTATTTCAGATATCATATTTTACTTTCTGTTTACAGTGCCAACTAATTTTTTTGATAGATTCTAAATATTTCATAAATTTTATTATCTTTTAATCTATTTCTCCACTATTTAACATGTTAATCAGCTTTTTTCAAGTACTAACTTACTTATTTGAATATATGAATCATTGATGCAACTGCATCTATTTTCTGTTTTTTTTTTCCTTGATTATTAGTCATAGTTTGTTTTTTCTTAGCCTGTTTAGATTTTTATGCCAGTTAGTATTTAAATTCTGAGGTTCTGGATGATATTATTTTCCACTTAGCAAAGTTTACCTTTTCCTCTGTAAGTCATTTATAGGAGAAGCTAGTCATCTAAATCCAATCAGAAATTAAGATCAGTTCAGTTCAGTCCAGTAGCTCAGTCATGCCGGACACTTTGTGACCAATGAAACACACCACGCCAGGCCTGTCTGACCATCACCAACTCCCAGAGTTCACCCAAACTCATGTGCATCAAGTCAGTGATGCCATCCAGCCATCTCATCCTCTGTCATCCCCTTCTCCTCCTGCCCCTAATCCCTCCCAGCATCAGGGTCTTTTCCAATGAGTCAACTCTTTGCATGAGGTGGCCAAAGTATTGGAGTTTTAGCTTTTAGCATCAGTCCTTCCAATGAACACCCAGAACTGATTTCATTTAGGATGGACTGGTTGGATCTCCTTGCAGTCCAAGGGAATCTCAAGAGTCTTCTCCAACACTACAGTTCAAAAGCATAAGGTATTTGATTTAGGCCATACCTGAATCGTCTAGTGGTTTTCCTTACTTTCTTCAATTTACATCTGAATTTGACATTAAGGAGTCATGATCTGAACCACAATCAGCTCCCGTGTTGTTGTATCATCCAATATCAAGCTCCCATCTTGTTTTTGCTGACTGTATAGAGCTTCTCCATCTTTGGCTGCAAAGAGTATAATCATTCTGATTTCGGTGTTGACCATCTGGTGATGTACATGTATAGAGTCTTCTCTTGTGTTGTTGGAAGAGGGTGTTTGCTATGACCAGTGCATTCTCTTGGCAAAACTCTATTAGCCTTTGCCCTGCTTCATTCCATACTCCAAGGCCAAATTTGCCTGTTACTCCAGGTGTTTCTTGACTTCCTACTTTTGCATTCTAGTCCCTTATAATGAAAAAGACATCTTTTCACTATAAGATGAGTTGGTCTTTGTTATATTTATGGTAAGAATCTGTATATCTCTGATTTGTCTTTTTTCCTAAAAGTGGCTCTCCTGAGTTTTTGATTGAGAGATTTCCAAGTCAGTATCCTTTATCCCCCCAAATTACAAGAGATTCAGGTCTGTCCATTGGAAATTTTACTGTAACTCTCCAGTCTCTCCCACCCTATCTGGCTTATAGTCAAGTAGTGTTTTGAGGAAGCTGGCAATGTTTTTAAAATAAGTGCCCACTCAGTCAAGTTTTGACTTCATAAGTATCACAAGATTAAGGGTTTTTCATTCTGCTTTTTAGATTTGTTTTGTTTCCTCAGTATCTTATGCAGTTAACCAGTCATATGTATCCCCTTGATTTCCAATTTGCTGAACTACTAAAAATTTTTGTATTCTTGTCTCCATTTCCCATCCAGATCTTAAAACTCTCTGTTTTAAGGTCTCCTGTAATTAGATTAGTTTGTCTGGAATATCTCCCTTTTTTGTTATGATTATAATTTTAATTATTTAATTTTAAATATAAATTTATTTATTTTAATTGGAGGGTAATTACTTTACAATATTGTATTGGTTTTGCCATACATCAACATGAATCCACCACAGGTGTACACGT
>SJYQ01010001.1:210096-227424 GCA_006410935.1 Redunca redunca | reverse complement strand
TCCCTCCCCATACCATCCCTCTGGGTCGTCTCAGTGCACCAGCCCCAAGCATCCAGTATCATGCATTGAACCTGGACTGGCGATTCATTTCATATATGGTATTATACATGTTTCAATGCCATTCTCCTAAATCATCACACCCTCGCCCTCTCCCAAGGAGTCCAAAAGATTGTTCTATACATCTGTGTCTCTTCTGCTGTCTCACATACAGGGTTATCATTACCATCTTTTTAAATTCCATATATATGTGTTAGTATACTGTATTGGTGTTTTTCTTTCTGGCTTACTTCACTCTGTATAATAGGCTCCAGTTTCACCCCTCATTAGAACTGATTCAAATGGACTCTTTTTAATGGCTGAGTAATACTCCATTGTGTATATGTACCACAGCTTTCTTATCCATTCATCTGCTCATGGACATTCATCTGCTCATTCATCTGCTTCCATGTCCTGGCTATTATAAACAGTGCTGCGATGAACATTGGGGTACACGTGTCTCTTTCAATTCTGATTTCCTCAGTGTGTATGCCCAGCAATGGGATTGCTGGGTCATAAGGTAGTTCTCTTTCCAGTTTTTTAAGGAATCTCCACACTGTTCTCCATAGTGGCTGTACTAGTTTGCATTCCCACCAACAGTGTAAGAGGGTTCCCTTTTCTCCACACCCTCTCCAGCATTTATTGCTTTTAGACTCTGGGATTGCAGCCATTCTGACTGGCGTGAAATGGTACCTCATTGTGGTTTTGATTTGCATTTCTCTAATAATGAGTGATGTTGAGCATTAGCTATATGGGAAACATTGTAAGCACATGTTATCATGGGCACATTCCAAGGATTAAGGCATGAAACTTGGTCCATTTTGGAACTTGGCTTACCAAAATATCCATATGTAAAAATCCCCAAACATTTATGAGTTTATTTGTAACTGATTCCATATAATAGGCAGCAAACCATCTGAGTTTAGATCTATAAATACTGCTTATCTTGCCATCTTCTGCTTTTATTCTTTAGCTTCTCTTTGAAAAGCAGCCTTTGTGTATGGATGTTTGCCTTCATCACAGGTGGAATCAAATGCTATCAATTGCAGAAAGAGGCCTTCTAGACAAAACATTGCTTTTTATTCTACCTCATATGTTTTCAAAAATTAAATATTGAGAGTCTAATTTGTACCAGATCCTGTTTTAGGTACTGAGAATAATGCAATGAACAGGCAAATAACCTACTCCCACAGAACACAGTTGTGGGGAAGGAACCTAACATTAATATTTAAAGAAACACACTGTTACCGTTATATAACATCTGTTATAAAACGTTGAACTTTGTGACAGTTGAACTTTAAAAGTAAAACAAGATTGAGGATTAACAAGTGCTTTGGAGAGATTTGATGGTTCAATTTCCTTATAAAGGGGCCAGGGAAAACCTAATAAAGAAGGTGACATTTGAATGACAATTAAAGCCGATCTTCACTCTTGTTTTTGTCTACTTCTCTTTTTACTTTTTGAATATTAGTGTTTGTTTTTTTTTTTTTAGGGTTTTGCCACTGTTTTTTTTTTTAACAGTTTGCACTCTTTGTACATGGTATGTCTGTGTTTCTCCATGTTTAATCTGAAAACCAAGCATATTAGAATCACCTGGAGTACATTTTAACATGCAAAATTCCAAACTGTACACAAAAATTTGAGTCTGAATATTGATTATTGGTATTTCCGGCTTTTAACAAGCACCCAGGCTTCAGTCCATCCAGTCGCACAGAGTTGGACATGACTGAAGCGACTTAGTATGCATGCATGTATGCATGTCAATGCTTATGCAAAATAAGTTTGATAACTTTTTCTATAAAAAATGATTAAGTCTGTCTCCCATGTTGTTACCATGGATATGTTGGCAATGTGTTTGCTTCTCTACTGCCTGGTAGTAAATATCTGTTAAATAAAGCATCAAAGGTCTTCAAATAATTCTTGCACGATAGTGTCATGGATGTCCTAGTCACAAATTCCAATTGATTCTACTTGGTTGCCTTTTAAATTTTGTATAAATAGAGTCATCATTTAAGCATAAAATTCTTGTATATATGCATGTACATGTGTGTGAGTATGATAGTCATCTAGCATTAAAATATTTGTCTTTATCACATAAAAATTCATTAACCAGTTACATTTTAACTACCTGCATTATTTATTGTTACACAAAGCAATTTAATGAAGAACCACAAAACCTCAATAGCATAAAAAATAAACAGACCCCTCCTGTCTGTAAAATGCATTGACTTATAAAGTAAAATTTAACCTTAGTTACTGGAACACCTAACATAGCAAATATATATTTTTATATTTGATAAAACAAGTTAGATGATAATGAAATTTATGACGTGGTCCTTTTCAAAAAGGGGGAAACAGAAAACATAAGATATAATAAATGTTATCACTGACTTGTCTCCGTCACATGCACAGAGAATCCCATCAGTGAAGTACAACTTATCTGAAATCATGTCTTACACTTCACCGATGGGATTCCTTGGTGGTTCAGATGGTGAAGAATCTACGTGCAATGTGGGAGACCCAAGTTTGATCCCTCAGTCAGGAAGATCCCCTGGAGAAGGAAATGGCAACTCATTCCAGTATTCTTTCCTGGAAAATCCCATGGGTAGAGGAACCTGGCGGGCTACAGTCCATGGGGTTGCAAAGAGTTGGGCACAGCTGAGTGACTTCACCTCACACTTCACCAGCAACATCCTCATTAGTTCTGACTGGACTACTAGGATTCATATTATCTCCCTGCTTTCACAGTTGTGTCCTCACAGTCTCACCACCACCCTGGAACTGAAACTGAATGACCTGTTATTGCTTTGAGTCCTCCTCCCTGTAACAAGCCAGTCTTCACAATGTCCTCTAAGCATTGATCTAAACTACTTCTCAACTTCACATTCTTCCCCTCTCAAGCTGCTCCAGCACAAACCTTCTCTTCCTTTAACATCTCAGACACATCCTTACCTAACAGCCTTCGCACTTACTTCCCATGCCTAAATTTTTTAAAAATTTAAATGTATTTATTTTTAATGCAGCCATCTGCATAAGTCTGTCCTTCACATCACTTAGATCAGCAGACTGTTCATTTACATATAGCTGAGGGAAACAGATCAAGTAAAAATGACAGAAAGTACATATGATAATTTATGACTCAGGCTAGACTAAAACTCAACTTTTCCAGACAAGTAAATAATATACTATAACAACTTGTATCATAATATGCTAATTGATATTAATTTCAAGGTTATTTCTAATCTGAATTTATATATAACTATGGGTATTTTATGAACAGTCTCATTTTTGTGATTGTTGCCTATCAACATTTTTAATTTTACAAATAATATTTATTAATAATAATTGGAAAGAATCAGAGATTGTTCAGGCCAATTTATTCTACGTTTTAAAATCCACTTAAAGCAACTACTGTTGATATATTGGAGCATATGAATACCAACAATGATGGAAAAATCACTACTTCATGAAGCAGCTTATTTCTTTTCTTGGAAAACCTAATGCAAAATTTTTCCTTATACTGAGGTGAATCTAAGTTGCATTTCCCTCTTGATTTTTTTGTTTTTATTTAAGTATAACTTTCATCACTTTCATTTATATTATGTAAATTTGTTTCAAGTCAAAATTTATTAATAATTTTAACTATAGATAAAAAATTGCTGTCATGGCCAATTTCTATAATAACTGTAGGAACAGTTTCAGATATATTTCTTCATTTTATATTACCCAGGTATTGCTCACATACAACATCAGATTATATTATCAATTCCCCAATTTAAAAAAATTTTCCTTTCTTAAAATCTTCTAGAAGATGAGATACTTTATGGAACAGGGAAAAGTTTTCTGAGCTAAGGACATTCAGGACTAACCCAACCAAAGCTGAGCTTTCAGCTGACCTCAGATGCACAAATGAACCCATCTGAAATCAGCTGGTCTCCTTCCAAATTAATCTATTCATAGACTTCTGAGAGTGAGGGTGTGTATATATATGTGTGTATATATATATATGATAGTAAATTTCTAAGTGCATAAGCAGGACACTTTTTTTGTTTATATTCTTTGAGCACATCACCACAGTTGGGGCAGTAAACATATCTATCGTTTCCAAAAGTTTCCTCCTATTCTCTTTATTTGTAATAATGATAATAATAGTTATTATTATTAATACTTTATGAAAGATACACTTAAGTACTACCATTTTAGCAAATTTTTATACTGTTAACTATAGACAAAATTTTATACTGTTAACTATAGACACTATGTTGTACAGTAAATATCTAGGACTTTGTTAACCTCCATGATTAAAACTTTGTAACCTTTGACTAAATCTCCCATTTCCCACTTCCCCCAAGCTCTGGCAACTGCCATTCACCTCTGTGTTTCTATTTTAGATTCCTCATAGAAGTGGTATCATGTAGTATTTATTGTCTTTCTGTATCTGGCTTATCTCAGTTAGCATAAAGTTCTTCCGTTTCATTCATATTGTTATAAAAAGCAGGATTTCCTTCTTTTGGTGTGCTTAGTTGCTCAGTGGTGTCCGGCTCTTTGTGAACCCATGGACTATAGTCAGCCAGGCTCCTCTGTCTATGGGGATTCTCCAGGAAAGTTTACTAGAGTGGCTTGCCACGCCCTCCTCCAGGGGATCTTCCCAACCCAAAAATTGAACACGTCTCCCCCGTTGCAGGTGGATTGTTTACCAGCTGAGCTACAGGGAAGCTGAATGTTTGTACCACATTTTCTTTATCCACTCATCTGTTACTATAATGATTGGATACATTGGATATAAAGAGCATTTTGTGTTGGCGTGAATTAATGATAAACTCAGCAAAAGTTGGTATTAGAGATAGAGTAATGTAATGAAGTGATATTGATGATATACTATTCCTAGCAATATTGGAAGTAATACTTCAGCCACCTGATGTGAAGAGCCGATTCATTGGAAAAGACCCTGACTGTGAGAAAGACTGAAGCCAAAAGCATAAGGGGGAAGCAGGGATTGAGATGGTTACATAGCATCACTGTCTCAATGGACATGAATCTGAGCAAACTCCAGGAGAGAGCGGACAGAGGAACCTGGTGTGCAATAGTCAGTGAAGTCACGAAGAGTCAGACATGACTTTGTGACTGAACAACAACAGTAATCACAGTGTCTACCTCTTATTTGGTTATAGTCTATGAACAATTTTCTCTCCATAAGAAGAATGGAAGCAGTATATCAGAGTTTTGGGAGGCCAGTTGCAGGCTGAGTAGGCTGCTTTTTGTGATCAATTGAAGCGTGTTCCTAAATCAGAAATGTAACGTAATGAAAATTTCTCTTATCATTGTTGCCACATTATTTAAATGTTCTAATTAATAGAATGATTAATTACTCTTCTGAAAATTGTATTTATCTGGGTTTTAAAAGATGTATAATAGACTGTATTCATTAAATAATATTAATATGTTTATGTTTCGTGATTTATTGAAAGATAGCACATGATCAAGTGTAAGATAGACTCTGAGTCTCAGCTCTGCATTTTATGTCTTGTGACCTTGGGAAACTTACTTAAGTTCTCCAGATGGTTTAATTTTCCTTATAGTAAAATGAGACTAATTAAGGTAACTACCACACAAGATGCTTTTGAGGATTAAAAAAGGTTAAAAAACAAAAAGGATGCTTATAATGGTGTGTGCATGCTAAGTCACTTCAGTCGTGTTTGACTGTTTGTGACCCTAGGGCCTGTAGCCCACCATGCTCCTTTGTCCATGGGATTCTCCAGACAAGAATACTGAAGTGGGTTGCCATGCCCTCCTCCAGGGGATCTTACTGACCAGGGATCAAACTCGGGTCTCCTGCAACTCCTGACCTGTGGGTGGCTTCTTTACTGCTGAGCCAAAGGGAAAGCCCTATAATAGTATTACAGCTAACTATTATCATCATAAGTGAATCCACTTACCCCCATGATAACTCTGTGAAGTAACAGAGTAAAGGACCAGGAAATCTTGATTACAGAAGAATAGGTTATTCAGGAGAATTTCGGTTCTGGGAAGGAAGGGAAGATTGCTATAGAAATGAAGTTTAGTAAGGTGAGAAAAATTTCTTGATCAAAGAACGTAGATATATCTCAATTTATAACTTTCCTAGAATAAGCATTTCTCAGCATTTTTTCCTTCTAACTCCTAGAATATAAACATCACCACCAAAAGGAACACCGCAATAAAATAGAGGCTTGAAAATCTTTAGATTTAGCCTATATATAAATGCTTCGATTTTGTTTTATAGAAAAATCATAATTACATAACAAAAATCATCTGTAAGGAGAGTCGTTGATGTAGTAACACTGCAAGTTAAGGAAAATTGCCCTGGGAAAGTCATGTTAATGAAATATGCCAATTGAAATATATATAGAAAATGAAAAATGAAAAGACAGTAAGGAATAAACCATTTATTCTTAAATATGTGTGTGTGCTCAGTCACTCAGTCGTGTCTGACTCTTGGCAACTACATGGACTGTAGCACTCCAGCTTCCTTCATCCATGGGATTCTCCAGGCCAGAATACTGGAGCGGGTTGCCATTTCCTACTTCAGAAGATCTTCCCTTCCCAGGGATCAAACCTGCTTCTCTTGCATCTCCTGCATTGGCAGGTAGATTCTTTACCACTAAAGCCACCATTTCCATTCCTAAAGGAAATCAGCGCTAAATACTCATTGGAAGAACTGGTGCTGAAGCTGAAGCTCTAGTATTTTGGTCACCTGATGTGAACAGCTGACTCATTGGAAAAGTCCCTGATGCTGGTATCAGGGGAGTTTGTAATTTTCCCAGTTCTGTCTTGTCACAACAAAAATTTGAAGTGACAGATGAACCAGTGTTACAGCCCCATGTAATTTCCTCGAACGGACCAGTGTTACAGGTCTGTGTTACAGCTCAGTTTTATTTAGAAGGTAAAGGAAAATACATCCTTGAGGCACAAAGGTGGGCAGACCCAAAAGACCTGAAGAGAAGAGAAGCCCCCGGCCCAATTTTCGCTCCTGTTTTTATGTTTTTCCTCCTTGCCCTGAACCTGCCCTATGTAAATTGGGCCAGCCAGGAGGGCTGTTTGTTTTACCTGAGGACCTCACATTGGTCCTTGGACCTTCCTTTGTTCTGTTTTCACGGGCTTTTCCCTTCTTTGTGTTTTAACCGCTGCCATTCTGGACTCCTTTTTCCTACTGTAACTGCCTAACACTGGGAAGGATTGAAGGCAGAAGGAGAAGAGGGTGTCAGAGGATGAAATGGCTGGATGACATCACTGAGGCAAAGGACATGAACTTGGGCACATTGTGGGAGATGGTGAGGAACGGGGAGGCCTGGTTTGCTGCATTCCATAGGGTTGCAAAGAGTCTTAGACAGGACCGAGCAACAACAACAAAATGCCACCTGGGAAGCCCTTATTTTTAAATACTGACAGTTTAAAATATTCCATATCGTTGTATTACATTATTCAGTTCAATAAAACAAACAGTACCTGAGACCAAGAGATTTTTCATTTATCAAGAAATTGGAGTTTTGCTTTTGAGTCACTTTCAGTGCAACAGATTACGCCCACGTTAAACTCATATCATAAGTAATGAACTTTTGAAATGGAAGAATATTATATTCTGTTTTACAAACTCAGTTTCATTGAGGTATAGTTGACATAAAATCAACTACAGATAGTTAAAAAGTAAAATTTGATACTGAAAAGGTAGTTTTGACATACGTGAAACGATCAAAATATTGTTTTATAAACCTAAGCAAGTAAGTATTTTCAATAAATTCAATACCTGATGGTAACCTTATAGCCACAGTTTGTACACTCCAGCTATTCCGTAATGGTTTTTTATGCAGTGTTGAAAGTTGAAAGTCACTAGGTCATGTCCAACTCTTTGAGACCTTATGGTCTGTTGTCCACCAGGTTCCTCTGACCATGGGATTCTCCAGCCAAGAGTACTGGAGTGGGTAGCCATTAATTTCTCCAGGGGATCTTCCAGACCCAGGGATCAGACCTGGCTTTCCTGCATTGCTGGAAGATTCTCTACTGTTTGAAACACCAGGGAAGCCCTATGCTATATTATTACTGTGTTATTACTGTTACACTGTCAACATTGTGTTATCCTTTTCTATACCTTGCCGATTATTCAGTGCTCAGTTTCAGAACCACTTTCTTCATGAAAGTTTCCCAGTGTCCTCTTCAGAAGAAACCTTTTCCCCTTTGAACAGACTTTATCCTGTTTTATACCCCACTGTCTATATTCAGTTCAGTTCAGTCGCTGTTGTGTCCGACTCTTTTCGACCCCATGAACTGCAGCACCCCAGGGCTTCCTGTCCATCACCAACTCCGAGTCCATCCAAACCCATGTCCATTAAGTCAGTGATGCCATCCAACCATCTCATCCTCTGTTGTCCCCTTCTTCTCCTGCCCTCAATCTTTCCCAGCATCAGGGTCTTTTCACATGAGTCAGCTCTTCGCATCAGGTAGCCCAGTATTGGAGTTTCAGCTTCAACGTGAGTCCTTCTAATGAACACCCAGGACTGATCTCCTTTAGGATGGACTGGTTGGAAGTCCTTGCAGTCCAAGGGACTCTGAAGAATCTTCTCCAACACCACAGTTCAAAACAATACATTCTTCTGCACTCAGCTTTCTTAATTGTCCAACTCTCACATCCATACATGACCACTGGAAAAACCATAGTCTTGACTAAATGGACCTTTGGTGGCAAAGCAATGTCTCTGCTTTTTAATATGCTGTCTAGGTTGGTCATAACTTTCCTTCCAAAGAGTAAGCATCTTTTATTTTCATGGCTGCAGTCACCATCTGCAGTGATTTTGGAGCCCAGAAAAATAGTCAGCCACTGTTTCCACAGTTTCCCCATCTACTTCCCATGAAGTGATGGAACCAGTTGCCATGATCTTAGTTTTCTGAATGTTGAGCTTTAACCCAACTTTTTCACTCTCCTCTTTCACTTTCATCAATAGGCTCTTTAGTTCTTCTTCATTTTCTGCCATAAGGGTAGTGTCATCTACACATCTGAGGTTATTGATATTTCTCCTAGCAATCTTAATTCCAGCTTGTGCTTCCTCCAGCCCAGTGTTTCTCATGATGTACACTGCATATAAGTTAAATAAGCAGGGTGACAATATACATCCTTGGCGTACTCGTTTTCCTATTTGGAACCAGTCTGTTATTTCATGTCCAGTTCGAACTGTTGCTTCCTGATCTGCATACTGTCTCTATTACCTTCCAGTGAATTAGCAGACCAGCACAACCCTTATGGATCATACCTTTCTTGAGGCAGAGTGTGATTTATCTTTGCACTAGTTTCAAGGCTTAATGGGCTTCCCTTGTGGCTCAGCTGGTAAAGAATCTGCCTGCAGTGTGGGAGATCTGGGTTTGATCCCTGGGTTGGGAAGATCTCTTGAAGAAGGGAAAGGCTACCCACTCCAGTATTCTGGCCTGGAGGATTACATGGACTGTATAGTCCCTGGGGTTGCAAAGAGTTGGACATGACTGAGTGACCTTCACTTTCACTTTCACTTCCAAGGCTTAACAGGTAGTGTGTATTCAGTTATGTCCAACATAGACTTAAATGAACAGAGATTTTCTATCCTGTATTTGTAAGCATGATCTTCATTTAAAGGGTCATTTTAATTATCTTGACAAGAACACTTATCAGAAATAAAGAAGGGCAGGAAAGTAGGAATGGAGGAAGAGAGATGTGAAAAGAAAAGACCACCAGGAAAGGCAATAGCTTTAGTTTTAGTGGTAAAGTAGCAGAGAGATATTAAGATTTCTGTCTGAAGAGTATTTTAGAAATATATAGATTCATATTGTCAATTGAACACATTACACTCTTACAAACATAGAAATTACTAGTTTATTTGGCGTATTAAAATTTAACTACGTAATTCATTTAGGAGCTATGTAAGAAACTTAAATGACAGTTTTATTTTTTAAAAAAATGAACAAAGGAGTCACTTTAATTCCAAAAAAAATATTTATTCACCCTAGAAAACATTCTTTTTTTCCCTCTTTTTCTTAGATTCTAAGAATAAGCTCAGGAATATTGTGCTGAAATTTTGCTCCAATATGACGTGATTTATGCTTAGGGACTTTAGATCAGTAGTAAGCAAAGTATAGTATGGCAGGAGATACATGTTTAAATTATATATAGAATTTAATTTATTTCTGTCATTTGATTTTTAAATTTTTAAAAATTCTCTCCGCATAATGACATACATAATGACCTTGTACCAATATATTGATCAATATAGATAAATATGAACATTAGAAACTTGAGTTGCTTTAAGGTATATAACACACTAGGAACAGAGGACAAAATGTTGAACAAACATACATAATGAGATAAGACTGGCATAAAAAATTGTCCTTTGTGTAAGAAAATTACAGAGTACATGTGGATATTTAAAATGTAAAATTATTTAGAAGTATTACATCATGGATACCCTGCATACAAAAACTCATATCTTCCCACATCCCTGCTCCTCTCCAAAAAAACATGAGGGTATAAACAGCAATTAGCACCTTCTGCAACTTACTTTTATATTTTTCATTCATAAAACGACAGAATATTTCTATGACTTTAAGTGCCCACATTAGAAACACAAAACAAGCATTAAAATAATAGAAGCAAAGCCAAACATAATGAACGCTGTGAAAAGTATCAAACATATTAGAGTCCTGAAGTTAGGTATGACAAGTAAGTATCATTTTTACTTCTAAGACCCAACTAAATCAAAACAATGGGGCCAATGGTGCAAAATAATTGTTTCTGATATGCTGTTGAAAGTGTTATTTATGGTGGTTTATAAAATATTCTATCACAATGGCAGACTGCCTAGGACCTCAGGGATATTTATGGAGTACCCAATCTGTAGATGGTTTCTGATATACAAAATTCTTAAAGAAGAAAGTGTGTTCATCTATGTTTTGTAAAATTTCCCCTTATTTTTTTTTACAATGGTATATAACTAATGAAAAGCTAAATGCATAAAATTTTCACAAAAAAAAGACATGAATGTAACCAACATGCAAATTTCTGTAAGATTTTATTTCTGCTTATTTTTTGTCTTTTTGCAAATCAGATTAAGGATGATCCCTAATGTTTCTAGTTTCCTAAAAAGTGTTGTTTTAATGCTTTTTTTTTTTTAACAAAATGCTTTTTTCTGCCATTCCTGAGTTGGTTTCCATCATTAAAACTGTGAATATCATGAAGTATATTGTTTTATGTTCTAATGTTAAAGTAGCCATATGACATGAATTCACCACGAGTGTACATGCGTTCCCAAACATGAATCCCCTCCCACCTCCCACTCCATAACATCTCTCTGGGTCCTCCCCATGCACCAGCCCCAAGCATCAATGTAAACCCGTTTGGTTAAGTTACACTGTTATTACAATATTATTCCTATATGGGACTTCCCTGGTGGCTCAGCTGGTAAAGAATCCACCTGCAATGCGGGAGACCTGGATTTGATCCCTGGGTTGGGAAGATCTCCTGGAGAAGGGAGAGGCTACACATTACAGTATTCTGGCCAGAAGAATTCCATGGACTGTACAGTCCATGGGGTTGCAAAGAGTCGGACATGACTGAGTGACCTTCACTTTCACTATTCCTGTATGAGGTTTTATTTATAAAAGTTGCCTTACTATTTTAAGATAATAATATTACTAATTTCCTTTAATTTTAAGATTGATATTGGCTTGTACTTCTTTCCCATAATGTCCTTATAAAATTTTGTGGCCAATGTGATAAATGGTTTCATAGAATGAACTAAGATTTCTCAGATGATTTATTTTCACGTAGAATTTAAGTAAAATTGGTTTTATTTATTTTTATGAAAAATGGGTTTATTTCCGTGTGGATCACAACACACTGTGGAAAATTCTTAAAAAGATAGGAAGACCAGACCACCTGATCTGCCTCCTGAGAAATCTGTGTGTAGATCAAGAAGCAACAGTTAGAACTGGACATGAAACAACAGACTGGTTCCAAATCGGGAAAGGAGTACGTCAAGGCTGTATATTGTCACCCTGCTTATTTAACTTATATGCAGAGTACATCGTGCAAAATGCCAGACTGGATGAAGCACAAGCTGGAATCAAGGTTGCCGGGAGAAATGTCAATAACCTCAGATAAGCAGATGACACCACCCTTATGGCAGAAAGTGAAGAAGAACTAAAGACCTTCTTGATGAAAGTGAAAGAGGAGAGTGAAAAAGTTGGCTTTAAAGCTCAACATTCAGAAAACTAAGATCGTGGCATCTTGTCTCATCACTTCATGGCACATACGGTGAGAGACTATTTTTCTGGGTTCCAAAATCACTGCCTATTTTGAGTGCAGCCATGAAATTAAAAGATGTTTGCTTCTTGGTGAAAAGTTATGACCAACCTAGACAGCATATTAGAAAGCAAAGACATTAATTAGCCAGCATTGAAGCATGTATACTATCATGTAAGAAACGAATCGCCAGTCTATGTCCGATGCAGGATGCAGGATGCAGGATGCTTGGGGCTGGTGCATGGGGAGGACCCAGAGAGATGTTATGGAGTGGGAGGTGGGAGGGGATTCATGTTTGGGAACGCATGTACACTCGTGGTGAATTCATGTCAGTGTTTGGCAAAACCAATACAGTATTGTAAAGTAAACTAAAGTTAAAATAAAAATTAAAAAAAAAAAAAAAAAAGCTGTGGTTTTTCCAGTAGTCATGTATGGATGTGAGAGTTGGACTGTAAAGAAAGCTGAGCACTGAAGAATTGATGCTTTTGAACTGTGGTGTTTAAGAAGATTCTTGAGAAAAAAAAAAAAAAAAAGATTCTTGAGAGTCCCATGGACTGCAAGGAGATTCAACCAGTCAATCCTAAAGGCAGTGAGTCCTGAATATTCATTGGAAGGACTGTTGAAGCTGAAACACCAATACTTTGGCCATCTGATGCAAAGAACCAACTTATTGGAAAAGACCCTGCAAACAGGAAAGATTGAAGGTGGTAGGAAAATGGGACAACCGAGGATGAGATAGTTGAATGGCATCACCAATGCTATGGACATGAATTTGGATAGCCTCTGGGAATTGGTGATGGACTGGGAAGCCTGGCGTACTGCTGTCCATAGGGTTGCAAAGAGTCAGACATGACTGAGCGACTGAACTGACTGACTAACAAGAGTCTTAATACTCACTATGCATTTCATTTCACATACTGCAAATCAGTGTTTCAGTTATAAAGCTGACCTCAACTCTAGAAGTATACCAGTAGCATTTATTATATTTGTAAGTACACATAATAGAAAATTGATTGATTGAAGTATAATTGACATGTAACATTATGGTCAGGTGTATAACATAATAATTTAATGTTTGTGTGTATTACAAAATGGTCACCACAGTAAGTCTTGTTTAACATCCATCACCACACAGAGTATTTTCTGAAATAAAATTTTTTTCATTGTTGTTTAATGTCAGGAAGAAACGTCTGCAACTCAGTGGACCATCTCTCAACAGTTTTTTAATGCATTTTGAATAACTTTGTTATGAATATGTCTGTAAAATATAGTTATTTGTATTTCTAATGTGAAATATTATTATTAAAAAATCAAAAGTACAAATTTTAAAGCTATATGAAAATTAACTGTAACTGGGCTAAAAAATCTGTGTGGTTTTGAATACTTACTCAGTTTTCTTAAAACAAATAGTGGTCCTGATAATCTTGACTTACAATCAAAATGAAATGTGACACATAAAACAATGACTGTTGTTCACTATTCAGTTTCTAGAAAGATCACTTCTGTAGCCAATGCAGTTGCTGATCTACAGTGCACCCTGAAAGTAATTTAGGACAAGCAATAGGATGAGGCACTCTTGTAGTTTGGGAAAACAGGTCCTGAGATATATTTTGGGAAAAGATTGTATGATCTCACTCAGATTCTTGTATCGTAACACTTTGAAAAGCACTGAAATCACTAATTGAGAACCCTGTTCCTTGAAAATAGTAGTAACCTTCTACCAAGATGTAGCACTGACTTATACATACTCTTCATCCAAAATCATACATATACTAGCCTCTTCCCCTACCTCTTTGGAACAGTTCATCAGAGCTTCTAGGCTGTAGTCCTCAGTAAGACCCTAGAGAAAACTTAACTTACAACTTTTGCATTGTGTGTTTTTCTTTCAGTTGACAGAATTAAATATGAATAAACAACTTTTCCACAGAGAAAGTATCTACTGAAGACAATGGAAAGTGCTTCTGGATTATGGAAATCTAATTTTTCACTCAGGAGGATCTTTTAAGCTAATATTTTCTTTTCTTTTTAGGTCAATCCAGCGCTGTTTATCTCAGGAGGACTTCATAGCAATTAATTGATCTTCACAGGGCCTCTTGTACACTGAAAGCATGGGTAAGTGCAATGGATTGGGGATTGCAATTTGAACCAGTTTTTTCGTTTTCTTCCATGCAGGGAGTCTAACCACCTTTGTTTTTTAAAATCAACTTGGTAAAGCAGAATTAAGATCAACATATTGGATGGTGTTACTGCTTGATCTCACTTGGAAACAAAAATGAGAATCAATTGTTTTAAATGCAGTTATTCCTTTCAACAATTCATTTGAGCATGTATAGAAAACACTTTCATGCTCAGCACAAAATGACCTTTGGAGAAAGCACTCAACATGCTGAGTAAGTTCCCCTTCCCTTAATGAGAATCAAGTAGCTAAATAATGCAGTTGACCTGAAGAAAATGACTCTGAGATGTCTAGAAATTGTGTCTCATAGAAAAGCATCTAATTTTATTTGAGAATCTAATATTAACTTTTTCCATTTATGAAATTTCAGATTATATTTTAAGAACACTTTATACTTTCAAGCATATTAAAGTCTGGGACAGGTGGTATTGTAATTTTATGTACATTTTATATAAGCAATTAATAGGCATCTGAAAAATGAATGTTCTAATTAATTTTTAGAGCTAAATTTGATTGCTTTATTCAAGCTGAAAAATTATTTAGAAGATAACTCTTCAGAATGTCTGTGCAGATCATATAGGACCATGTCCTGGCTAATTTGTTTTCATTATTAACCACAGACCTTTCCAATTGTATCCATTAATTTTTCAGTGTAGACCTGTAGTTAGAGAAATGATACAAGAAAGCTGAATAATTTGTTTTTGAAAATGTAAAAAAAGTACCTAGACATCAAGTGAGAATACATATCAAATACAAGCAATGGCTAGGACTTCTCTGGTGATCCAGTGGCTAAGGCTGCACCCTCCCAGCGAATGCAGGGGTCCCAAGTTTGATCCCTGGTCAGGGAATTAGATCCTGTATGCCACACCTGAGTTTGCATGCCACAGCTTAAGGTTCCCACATGCCATAACGAATGTCACATGCTGCAATTAAGACCAGGCACAGCCAAATAAATAAGTAAATAAAAATTTAAAAAGTAATGGCAGGTTAGATTAATAAAGGAATTGAGGCTTTTACTTATCCTTTACATTGTTTTGAATCAAAATAAATTGTGATTCAGTGAAATTATATGAGTGGGATCAATATCACATCACAAGGTTAATTACTGTCATGCTCTCCATCTCCTGTGCTAGTTTATCTGTCAGGGTTCATTTCCTCATACCAAAGATTTATTCCATGTAAATAGATGCCTAGAAGAATAAATTGATGTTAGAAAGATAATAGCCGATGTAGGCACATACATATTTTGAAAAAGTTTCTGTGAGGAGTTATGGAAGGAAAATGATCTTCGGTATGGATTCATTATTTCTACTAGGACTGCATATATTAGAATTTAAAAATAATTATTGATGCATAGTCCTTATCATCAATAAAACGTGATTATGAACATCATGTTTGGAAGTGTGAAAGAGAAATATGTCTTGCTCAGTACTGAGCTGGAAGAAAGGTAAATAATAATTCATATCTCTAGGTGTGAATTAAAACAACAAAGCCAAACTTTTCAAATACCAAAAGGGGACCTGAGGTTGAATAAAATAGTGTGTGATTTATAGAGCTTGGATCCCAGTAACCAGCTAAGTATCAAGGGATATCTACGTTACCATTTGGCTTTAGTTTTGTGTAATATTAGGAATGGAAAATTCAATAAGGTTATAAAATGAGACTGAAATGATGGTTTGACTTTAGCTAAAAAAGTATTTGCATTGCCTGATGTCATGTACTTTTTACTGTCTTTTAAATTACTGTACTGATTTACTCTATACCACTCAAAGATATATTTGATACTAATAACAATACTTACACAAAATAATTCACCAAGATGGGGCAAGGCAAAGAACCAAGAGAAAATTTCTTATTAGCCAATTAAATCATAACAAATATGTAGTAGTTTGTTTTCAGGTAAAGGAGTTATTTCAAAATTATATGTGAAAATCTGCTTAAATTAAAACATCTCCATGGTGTTTATGTCTTCAACAGTTTGTATAATACAACTATCGTAAACTGTATGTAATTTTCAGAAAAGTAAGAAATGAATAATTACCTAAATACCACTTTACAGTAATATTTAAATACACAACATATTCAGAATTTCTTGTTTATTTATTGTTCATCTTTATTCAATCTATAAATATTCAGTCCTACTCATTAAATCCAATTATGATTAAATTCACATTGCAGGTCATCCTACTATACAAGTCACTTCTGTAAGATTTAATTTACACACTTCAACTCAACACAGATAGATTTCAAATGAGTGTATCATCGTTTGAAATACATCAAATTATGTATCATCGTTTACTTTTAACAAGCCAAGAATATAACCAGTGTGAGTTATTGTATTTCATTTGGAAAGAAACTTCTGTGTTTACTTATACATATAAATTGATATCTGCTACAGAAGTACCTTTCTATTTTTACACTGAATAATTATATGTATATTTATTGTTAAGGGCTTTTAAGAAAACAATTAGTCACATTAGATCACTGTGTATTTATGTATTATATCACAAACATATCAGGAATCTAACTGGGGACATCTTAGCATGTTGGCACATTTCTGCCATATCTGTCAGAAATACATATGATTTGACTGTCTCTCCATCTTAGCAGTACACAAATATGAAGAAATCAAATCAGTATTGATTTACAACAAAGATAATTATAGATGAATGTGTGAGAAGGCTTTCTAATAGAATTCTGTCAGTCAGCTCCAGGCCCAACTTTCTCATTATGTGTTTGCAGAAACTATATGATGGAATTTGTCTGGTGACATTTCAGGGATAGTGACTTTGATTTCAAAGGAAATGTTTCAGGTTCA
>SJYQ01010001.1:186951-209805 GCA_006410935.1 Redunca redunca | reverse complement strand
AAAAAAAAATTTATTTACAGGGTGAAAAGAAAGAAAAAGAAGCTAAGAAATAAAAAAATACTGAAATAGTTGATCTTTAAATCAAATGAGCTTTAAGTATATGTCATTGGAATTAGTAATGGACATGATACAAAGACAGATTTTAGGATGTAAAAATATATATACATATATCTATATTTTATGTCAAAAATTAAAGGACAAGAGATAAAAATACCCCACTTATTTTCTCCTAAAGTGTATTAACATTTTTAGGATGTTGTTTGAATACAAACTAAAGTGATTTTAAAAAAGTATAAATTGAAAGTCACTCGATCGTGTCTGACTCTTTGTGCATTCTCCAGGCCAGAATACTGGAGTGGGTAGCCTTTCCCTTCTCCAGGGGATTTTTCCCAACCAAGGGATCGAACCCAGGCCTTTCACATTGCAGGCAGATTCTTTACAGCTGAGCCATAAGGGAAGCCCAAGAATAGTGGAGTGGCTAGCCTATCCCTTTTCCAGCTGATTCCTGACCCAGGAATCCAACTGGGGTCTGCTGCATTGCAGGCGGGTTCTTTACCAACTGAGCTATCAGGGAAGCCCCTAAAAGTGATTTTTACATTCTGGTTATTAAAGGTGATTTATGTAACACTATGTTTAATAAATGTTTTGAATTTTCAATTCAGTAATATAATGCTTAGAGCTTACCGGGCCATGCTTAGTCGCTTGGTCATGTCCGACTCAGCAATTCCATGGACTGTAGCCAGCCAGGCTCCTCTGTCCATGAGATTCTCCAGGCAAGAATACTGGAATGAGTTGGTAGGCTTCCTCTAGGGAATCCAACCCAGGAATTGAACACATGTCTTCTGTGTCTCCCTTTACCCTTGTTTTACTAGGAAGCCCCTGAGAGCTAACAAGATAAATTCTAAGCATCAGATAATTATAAGTGAATCTTATGGAGCTATTAACATCTATCATTGCATCATTAACTCTGGTAGGTAAATTTGTGCTTTTACCTGTATAAGAAAAAAAAAAGGAAAGCATTACTAATAATGGCATATTAATTTTGCCATATTCCATATAAGTATTATAAAAAGGAAAAAGTAAACACCTATGATAAAATATATATATTTTTTAGTAGCAAAAAGGATGTAAATCACCTAAATGGGGTACAGTTAAGTCCAGTGGGATACAGGAGCATGAAATAAAACAGTGATGGATGAGTAAGAAAATATGAAAATAGGGCTTGTACAAATAGATTTCATCATCAGTTGGAATAAAATGAACAGGCACGTACAACATGCTTAGGTAAAAAAAAAAACATTGCTAGTGGGTAGAAGAGACATTTGCAATTGAAATTATAAATTAAAACTAATGTTTATCATTGTACACATATTTAAGTGTGCAAAACTTAAACATGTCGCAAAACTTAAACATGTCACTAAACTTGAGCCATTTTTTTAAGAAACAGACATTTTATGAACTTGAGAAAAATAGAATCAATATTTGAAATTACTTGACAATGCTTGATGGTATAAAATAGTTATTTTTATGTATTTTAAAATAAGAATCAAATACTAAGTGTCAAAACATGTGTGCTCAATTGTGTCCAACTCATTGGCCACCCCATGGACTGTAGCCCACCAGGCTCCTCTATCCATAGAACTTTCCAGGAAAGAATACTGGAGTGGGTTGTCATTTCCTCCTCCAGAATATCATCCAGTAACAGGGATTGAATCCACGTCTCTTGTGTCTACAGCATTGGCAGGTGGTTTCCTTACCACTGGACCACCTGGGAAGCTCCATAATACTAACTCTAGTGGAGGGGAAAGTAATCTTCTGTCTACCATTTGCAGGGAAGCACAGTTGGTTGGACTCCAAAATGTCTCTTTGGCATGCATATTATTGTAAACAGATAAGGTAGGAGAACCCTTGAGAAAAGAACCCAGCATGGCTTCCTTGACATAAGATAAGCCGTATTTGGCCTAAGCCATTTTGTGATATAAGTCTGTTCACAATACTTCCCCCTGAATGCTGTGCTTAGTTGCTCAGTCATGTCTGACTCTTTGCAGTCCTTTGGACAATAGCCCACCAAGCTCCTCTGTCCATGGGATGTTTCAGGCAAGAATACTGGGGTGGGGTTGCCATTTTCTTCCTCCAGGGGATCTTCCCAACCCAAGAATCGAACCCACATTTCCTGTGTCTCCAGCACTGCAGGCAGCCTTTTTTGTACTCCACTCCAGTACTATTGCCAGGAAAATCCCATGGACGGAGGAGCCTGGTAGGCTGCAGACCATGGGGTCGATAAGAGTCGGAAACAACTGAGTGACTTCACTTTCACTTTTCATTTTCATGCATTGGAGAAAGAAATGGCAACCCACTCCAGTGTTCTTGCCTGGAGAATCCCAGGGACAGGGGAGCCTGATGGGCTGCCATCTGTGGGGTTGCACAGAGTTGGAGGTAACTGAAGCGACTTAGCAGCAGCAGCAGCCATCAGGGAAGCCCTGCCCTTGAATAGATCTCAGTAATTAATGATCTTAAGGAAACAAAAGAATGCAGAAGCAAACAACTGTTACCAGGCAAGAGGAGTAACAATAGCAAAGATAGTATTATCAGGTTGCAAGTGCTGCTAGTGTTCTTTCAGTGAATCAGCAGATCACCTGGAATCTAAGAGACAATATATTGACCTTTTCTGACCCTGATGACTTCTTTCAACTAAAGCTTGGAGTCTGTAAACTATCCAAGCCACCCTTTATGACCCCATGGACTGAAGCCTGCCAGACTTTCCTGTCCTTCACTATCTCCCAGAGATTGCTCAATCTCATGTCCACTGAATCTCTTATGCCATCCAACCATCTTATCCTCTGTTGATCCCTTTTCCTCCTGCCCTCAATCTTTCATAGCATCAGGGTCTTTTCCAGTGAGTTAGCTCTTCACATCAGGTGGCCAAAGTATTGGTGTTTCAGCTTCAGCACCAGTCCTTCCAATAAATATTCAGTTTATTTCCTTTAGGATTGATTGGTTTGATCTCTTTGCAGTCCAAGGGACACGCAAGAGTCTTCTCCAGCACAACAAATCAAAAGAATAAATTCTTTGGTGCTCAGCCTTCTTCATGGTCCAGCTCTCACATCCATACCTAACTACTGGAAACACCATAGCTTTGACTGTATGGATCTTTGCCAGCAAAGTGACGTCTCTGTTTTTTAATATGTTGTCTAATTTCTTCATAGCTTTTCTGCCAAGGAGTCCTTTAGTTTCATGGCTGGGGGCACCATCTGCAGTATTTTGGAGCCCAGGAAAAGAAAATTTGTCACTGTTTCCACTTTTTCTTCATCTATTTGCCATGAAGTGATGGGACTGGATGCCATAATCTTTGTTTTTAATGTTGAGTTTTAAGCCAGCTTTTTTGCTTCCCCTTTCACCCTCATCAAGAGGCTCTTCAGTTCCTCTTCACTTTATGCCATTAGAGTAGTATCATCTGCATGTCTGAGGTTGTTGATATTTTTTTCCATCAATCTTGGTTCTAGCTTGTGATTCATCCAGCCAAACTTATCGCATGATATACTCTGCATATAAATTAAATAATGAACATGCATATTCCCTTAGCTTAAAACATCTCCAGTTTTGCTATTCAGGGTGACACTGCTTTGGGAAAGATCCCAGTGTTCTCTTACTTGCTACAAGTAATAAATACGCTGCAAGTAATAAATACTACTTCCAGTTTTAGTTTGGTTGTGTCTTTTGGGAGTTGAATCTGTTTTTCAAGTAACATTATTTCAGGTTTAAACAATCAAGGCCAAAATAGCCAAAACTTTCACCTTCCCCTTAGCTGCCTGAAGTATTTAGATAGAGATGTATTATAAGACTAGAGTTAGCACCATAGAGAACAAAATGTGTAGACAGGAAGGAACCTAGATATAAAAATAGATTTAACACCATTGAGAACTAGAGTATGAAGTAGGTGTGTAGATAGGGGGATCCTAGCAAATTCTGTTCCTTAGATTTAATTTCTCTGTGTGTTCCATTGTCTTTCCTTGTGTTAGAAAACATTAGTTTATCAGACATTTATTTTACTATTTTTATGTAAATTTCTTTCCTTCCCTTTGAAGTCCCTGCCTCCAATGTCCTCTTTAGTCTTTAGCTGAAGATGATATTTAAGGTAAAGGTATCAGCCATCTGCTGAGTTGCTTAGTTTTTGAGTGTCTTTTCCATATATAAGTGAAAGTAAGTAGTGAAAGTGTTAGTCACTCATTTAAGTCCTACTCTTTGCAACCCTGTGTACCATAGCCCGCCAGGCTCCTCTGCCTATGAAATTCTCCAGGCAAAAATATTGGTGTGGATTATCTCTCTTCTCCAGGGGATCTTTCCAACCTGGATCAAACCTGTGTATCCTGCATTGCAGGCAGATTCTTTATTGTCTGATCACCAAGGAAGCCTTGTTTTCGATATATACATATTATTAAATGTTTGTTTGATTTTCTCTTGTTAGTCTATCTTATGTCAATTTAATTTGAGAACAATCAAAATAATATAGAAGAGTAGAATAAATTTCTTTGTTACCAACATCTCCTAAGCTCTTGGCTGAGACCTTTTTGTATTAAAAGATGGATTAATAGGAGAAAAACAAACGGAAATGTCATAACATATACAACTCCTGTCCAGATGAGAGATACCCAGGAAAACTGAGTAACTCTCTGAAATGGCCCAAGCCATGACCTTAAATACCAACCCCAGCTATTGACATAAAGAGGGGTGGCAGGGAGCTAGTTTGGGAGGTATTCAGCCAAAGCATAGTGAAGAAGGTATGGCTGTTAACACAGATTTAAATCCTTACCTTCTTCCTTGATAAGAGTTTCTAGGGATTTAGTCATTCTCCTCTTCCTGGTGCAGAGAGGCACATACTCTACAAATGATTTCCCTGATAAATGTAAATGTCTCTTATAAACAGTAACTTCTATGTGGCTTCAAAATTTTTCCTATGTCAGCTTATTCATAAATATAGTCAGCATAAGATAATTCTTATGCCATAGAAGAATATTTGGAGATGGCAAATTCTGCTCCCCTTCGTAAGAAAATATTCAATTGTCATATAGTTTTATACTGTGGGTCTTAAGGAAGACATCTTAAGNGTCATCTACCCTCTGTAAAGCTCTTTTATTTAGAACTGTATAAAATAAATGAGAAAAATTCTGTACAAATAGCACCTTTTTTTTTTTTCTTTATAAAGAGAGAAACTATAGTGTAAAAATAGTGTATTTCATATTGTGTTGCTTGGCAGTTGATAAATGATGTTTATAACTATGCATACAAATCCAGTGGTGGTGTCTTTAATAAAAAGCATTTTTGTCATTATTTAAGAAATGTTTAATATTTCAGTCTTTCCTTATGGCTTCATTTTAAATCAGTCATATTCCTCAGATTTAATTCCATAAAACAAACTCTGAACCCTGCATTATTCAGCATGTCCCCAACATACTACATAGTCTAACTCTCCTAGACCTTTGCTCCTAGTTTCCCCTTGCTTTACATACTCTGGAATTATATATCAAATATCACTTTCTTTCTAAAACTAAGTTTGCTTCTACTTAATAGAGGGATACAGTTCAGTTCAGTCTCTCAGTCATGTCCAACTCTTTTCGACCCTATGAACTGCAGCATGCCAGGCCTCCCTGTCCATTACCAACTCCCAGAGTCCACCCAAAGCCATGTCCACTGAGTCAGTGATGCCATCTAACCATCTCATCCTCTGTCATCCCCTTCTCTCCTGCCCTCAATCTTTCACAGCATCAGGGTCTTTTCAACTGAGTCAGCTCTTTGCATCAGGTGGACAAAGTATTGTAGTTTCAGCTTCAACATCAGTCCTACCAATGAACACCCAGGGCTGATCTCCTTTAGGATGGACTACTGGGATCTCCTTGCAGTCCAAGGGACTCTCAAGAGTCTTCTCCAACACCACGGTTCAAAAGCATCAATTCTTCGTCAATCAGCTTTCTTTATAGTCCAACTCTCACATCCATACATGACCACTGGAAAAACCATAGCCTTAACTAGACGGACCTTTGTTGGCAGAGTAGTGTCTCTGCTTTTTAATATGCTATCTAGGCTGGTCATAAATTTCTTTCCATGGAGTAAGCATCTTTTAATTTCATGGCTACAGTCACTATCTGCAGTGATTTTGGAGCCCAGAAAAATAAAAGTCAGCTACTGTTTCCACTGTTTCCCCATCTATTTACCATGAAGTGATGGGACCAGGTGCCACAGTCTTAGTTTTCTGAATGTTTAGCTTCAAGCCAACTTTTTCAGTCTCCTCTTTCACTGTCATCAAGAGGCTCTTTAGTTCTTCTTCACTTCCTGCCGTAAGGGTGGTGTCATCTGCATATCTGAAGTTATTGATATTTCTCCCAGCAATCTTGATTCCAGCTTGTACTTCCTCCATGGTTTATTGAAGTGAAGTGAAGTTGCTCTATCTTTGTGACCTCATGGAACGTAGCCTACCAGGCTCCTCAGTCCATGGGATTTTCCAGGCAAGAGTACTGGAGTGGGTTGCCATTTCTTCTCCAGGGGATCTTCCTGACCCAGGGATCGAAGCCAAGTCTCCCACATTGCAGTCAGATGCTTTACCCTCTGAGTCACCAGGGAAGCCCATGCTTATTAATAATAGCCAATAATAATGACTTATTGGATCAATAGCAATAAAGGATTAAATGGCTCCATCTTCCTGTTCTTTGAACCCTCTTTGTAAGTGTCTTTTTGTAAAATACCACATCTTACTCTCTCAAGAGTGTTTTTGGTGGGAATTAAAAAAAATGGAGTCAGTATTGCTACAAGACCTCTCTAAAATGGAGCTGTGAAGCCCTCGAGGGTTGTGACTTACACATTTCTCAGGATGGAATCTGATCTTTTGATCACTTTTATCCTCATAAAGACATCTACTAGAAACTCAAGATATTTTTCAGATCCTTAGTGTAAAATAAGTACAAACAGCCATCCCTGAGTACATATATTTCCTTTCTCTCCTTCAGTAAAACCTCATGGCCTTTATAATCCCGTTACACTGTCTCTTCTTTGAAACACGCTTTAGGTTTTATCCTAATTTGTGTTTCCCAAATTGCAATTCTTAAGACCCCCATTTTTTTTTATTTGCAGCCTTCTTTATTTTTGTTTGCTTATTTCTTGGTTGGTTGGTTGACATTGGTTGCACTGGTCGGATTACAAAGGGACAGGAGTGTCCCTAGTCATTGTTACATCTTCAGAACCTAGTACAGTGCCTGATGTGTACTATCATGTAATGACTAATAGAGTAACTACAGGTTATGACTAACACAAAATAGCAACTACTGGTTAACAGTAATAGGTAGTTTGCTATATGTCCACTGGTAAGTTCCTTACATCAATTGTTCATGTAATTATTTCAACAACTCTGTAAAGTCAATGCTATTATTTTCACTATACTATTGAAAAAAAGAAGGCAAATAGAAGTATTGAGCAATTGGTATTATGTGTCAGGGAGAGGGAAAATATCTCTCTATATCCCTCTTGAATTCCTGTGGCTGGGCTAATAATAAAATTGACATAGGACAGATTAACAGGAGAAAAAGGAACAAGTTTTAATTCATGGGCACAAAGGTCTCATAAAAATACAACATAGAAAGTGGCCAAATCATGTAGTTTTTATACTTTTTAGACAAAGAAACAGTACATTCATGAGGAATTGACAGGACAGAGAAACCTAGGCTTTGAGTGCTTAATTAGTGAAGAATCAAAACTGAGTTTGGGCTTGAAAGAGAAAATTAAACAAGCAAAAATATTTGTTTTTACAGGTGTTTCAGTCCTGAATTCCCTGTGTCTGGCAATAAGGGTGTCCTTCTACCTCCAGATGTAGAAAACATACCTTTTGCATTACATTTATTTTCTTCTTTCAGGGTGACAAGGAGAGTCAAAACATCCCTTTTACACTGATCATTTCTTAAGTAACTTTAACTTAAAATAGCATTTCATTAAGGCATAGTTTGGGACCCCAACAGATGCATGTTTTGTGATTATGCCTATAGCTCAAAAAGCAGCTAGACTAAATTGTGTGCCCTCTCTGTGTGGCCTTCCAGTTCTGTATAACTAAAGACAATTACATCTCTAAGTTTGAAGGGGCTCACCACAGGTCAGGTTTCTCAAGAATTTTGAGGGGAAAAATGCCCTTGGAGAAAAACAAGCAATTTACTAAAAGCTATCTTCCTAGGACAAAATTTAAACTTTGTTTCTGAGCTTAATTTAGGCATATGTGATCATACCTGGAATTGACAGAACTGTTTCTTCCCTACCTATATGCCATTTCATCCACTGACCTGGCTTCCCCACTTTTTCTGCTTCTAAAACAAATTAATAAGTAAACAGACACAGAAAGCAAAATACAAAGGCTGCTTTGCTCTATGCACATGTGTCAGTAGCAAGAATTCATTCACATCTTCCTACCACCAGTTGATCCCAGAATTTCGGCATTTGGACCCAAAATGTTTTTGACAACGTATCTACCAGCTCCAAATAAGATAAATACTTTAAACTTCTTTCAAAAGGCTACCAAGAGTATGAAACCGAGCAGGACCCTGTGGTGCTCCTGTGCTCAAACGCCTTTCTGTGTCTCTCATTTCTTATTTGTAGGAAATAGACTTCATTCAGCCTCTATGACCTTCCCTGAATTCCAAAGACCAGGTTCAAATAGTTGCTAATCAGGGAGGAGAGGGGTTATTTTATATATAGATAGATAGATGTATACACATACATATATAAAAAACAATATCTTTGAGCTCTTCTGTGGAAACTAAAGCCCCCACAAAATGGAAGAAGTTAATTATTGATGAAGCATTCTTCATTCCAGAGAGGAGGTCATTTTAATAACCTTGAAAATAAAGAGAAGCTTAACACAAGACCACCTGACTCCAGATTAAAGAAATGCAGGCCCTGCACACTCCCTAACCCTTATCAGCATCTCTGCCTCTTGACTATGAAACTCCTAACAATCCCCGCCCCCCACCCACCCAGGTGTGAACACAGTTTTAAGGGCAGTAGCCCACTGTGGCCCTCTTTTGCCTGGCAAAGCAATAAAGCTGTGTTTTTCCTCCCTCACCCAAAACTCGTTGTCTCTTAAGATTCAGTTAGGTGCCAGTGCACAGAGGCTGGGTTTTGGAAACAATTAGTTCCTGTATCTTTATTCCATTGGTACCACAATTCATACACTTTCAGCTGTCTTTGGACACAATTGCCTAAGTCCTTTATTTTCAGTGTAAAACATGACACTTAAGAAAAGAAAGGAGTATGACTTTGCAGTGGACATTGCCAAATTTTTCTATGCATTATGAGACTGAATCTAAGCTGAATGCAGATGAGCTTGGATACCACAGCAGACAAACTTTTCAGATCCCATGAGGTAAAAAAAAGGAGGTTCTTAAATTCAGGATTTTAGTGTGAAAGGGAAAACTCCACAAAGTACTAACTTTTAACAATCACAAATATGAAAAGATGTGGAAGTATTGGAAAAGTTGTCTCTTAGGGCTTTATTGTTTTACCATTTGAAATGAAGTAGTGGAATATTGCAACAATTAACAACTGCATACAACAGGAAGCTTATCAAATGTGACAGTTTCATGATTTCTAAAATGATATGTGTATCAAATTTAAGATCTTCAATTCTAGAAATGCACTGTGTTCATCTCATTGCCAATCATTTAAAAATATCCCTTCAAAAAATATCTTCAGGAATTTTCAAATGATCATTGAATCTAATTAACTGATGAGAACTTCTAAAAATTTACTGGACTTTGTGTGGAATTACATGCATTAAAAACTGAAATGACATACTAGGATTTGAAAAGAGTGTTTCAAGCCAGCATTTTATTTAGAAGCTAAATCCTTTTTGTCAAAAGGAGAAGCACAGCTAAAGCAGTAGATAAAAAAAATCAACAAAAGACTTTAAACAAAGATTTGAGTAAAAATAAAAAAATTAGTATATAAGATGAATGACAAATTGAAGGAAACAAACCCAGTAAAATTCAACAGTATTTGCTTAAAGGCACCCAGTGCCAATTGCATGAGTTGTATTTTATAATTTTCAGGATAATCACGGTCTGGCGACTGTTCTACCACACAGTCTAATTCATTTGTATGTCTTAAAGTCAGATCACCTATTTTCTTGATACTTGTATCTTTTTTCCTTTTTTGGTTGATGCATCTCTTCTCTGTTGTCAAGAAGGAAAGAATTTTCCTCTGCTCTTCTAAGTTTTTCCGGCTAGTTTTAAAATTAAATTGGGATGAGACAGATAAACAGGAGAAAATAAAACAAAGACTTAGTTCAGTTCATTCGCTCAGTCATGTCCGACTCTTTGCGACCCCATGAATCGCAGCATGCCAGGCCTCCCTGTCCATCACCAACTCCCGGAGTTCACTCAGACTCACATCCATCGAGTCGGTGATGCCATCCAGCCATCTCATCCTCTGTCGTCCCCTTTTCCTCCTGCCCCCAATCCCTCCCAGCATCAGAGTCTTTTCCAATGAGTCAACTGTTCTCATGAGGTGGCCAAAGTACTGGAGTTTCAGCTTTAGCATCATTCCTTCCAAAGAAATCCCAGGGCTGATCTCCTTCAGAATGGACTGGTTGGATCTCCTTGCAGTCCAAGTTACTCTTCAAGAGTCTTCTCCAACACCACAGTTCAAAAGCATCAATTCTTTGGTGCTCAGCTTTCTTCACAGTCCAACTCTCACATCCATACATGACCACTGGAAAAACCATAGCCTTGACTAGACAGACCTTAGTCGGCAAAGTAATGTCTCTGCTTTTTAATATGCTGTCTAGGTTGGTCATAACTTTCCTTTCAAGGAATAAGAATCTTTTAATTTCATGGCTGCAGTCACCATCTGCAGTGATTTTGGAGCCCCCAAAAATAAAGTCTGACACTGTTTCCCATCTATTTCCCATGAAGTGATGGGACCAGATGCCATGATCTTCGTTTTCTGAATGTTGAGCTTTAAGCCAACTTTTTCACTTTCCTCTTTCACTTTCATCAAGAGGCTTTTTAGTTCCTCTTCACTTTCTGCCATAAGGGTGGTGTCATCTGCATATCTGAGGTTATTGATATTTCTCCTGGCAATCTTGATTCCAGCTTGTGTTTCTTCCAGTCCAGTGTTTCTCATGATGTACTCTGCATGTAAGTTAAATAGTCAGGTTGACAACATACAGCTTTGATGTACTCCTTTTCCTGTTTGGAACCAGTCTGTTCCATGTCCAGTTCTTACTGTTGCTTCCTGACCTGCATACAGATTTCTCAAGAGACAGATCAGGTGGTCTGGTATTCCCATCTCTTTAATAACGTATATACAGGAGAAGTGTGGTGCTGGAGAAGACTCTTGAAAGTCCTTTGTACCACAAGGAGATCCAACCAGTCAGTCCTAAACGAAATCAATCCTGAATATTTACTGAAAGGATTGATACTGAAGCTGAAACTCCAGTAATCTGGCCACCTGATGCAAAGAGCCCACACATTGGAAAAGACCCTGATGCTAGTAAAGATTGAGCGCAGGGTGAGAAGGGGATGACAGAGGATGAAATGGTTAGATAACATTGCCGACTCAGTGGACATGAATCTGAGCAAACACCTGGACATAGTGAAAGACAGGGGAGCCTGGTGGGCTGCAGTCCATGGAGTCTCAAAAGAGCTGGACACAACTTAAGAACTGAAAAAATCATACAGAGGAGAGACCCAGGAAAACTGACTAACTCATCAAAATGGCCAAAACCCTCACCTTAAATACTGTCTTCAGCTAAAGAACAAAGATGTTGGGAGAGGTGGTTTGGGTACTTTAGAGGAAATGAATGCAATTCACATGGAGATAGAAAACAAATGTTTAGTTAAACAAAAGTTTGCTTTTGTCATTCAGAGACAATAAGAAATAGAATAGACCCTGCCAAGCTCCTAGGCATCACACCTAGCTCATATACTTTGCATCTCTATGGATAGCTCTATTCCAGGAGAAAGTCCTTTATCTGAATTCACTTTGGCAGCTAAAGTGGAGGTAACAATAAAAACTTCCTGAATATTCTGTTTCTTAAAAATAATCAGCCTGAATAAACCCTGCCAAAGAGACACATTTGGGGATGGCATATTTTACTCCCCTACGCTGTCAATTGCAAAAATGTGCTCTGAGAGTCAAAATTTTGTTTCAACTCTTCTGAACATCAAGTGACTATTAATTGATTCATTGCAGAATGACTTCTTTTTGCTGTGCTTTGTTAAGGGTGGAATTAAAAGCACACCATACCACACGAATCTAAGAGGGGAATACAAACAAAGAGCAGAGAAAATGCAAATAGCTATGTCCAGGGGATTAGTAAACAACATTAATGGAGGACAAACTGCCATCAGGAAGTAGCATGAGGTATTTAGGCAATGGATACTATCAGATCTGATACCAGAAATCAAAAGCTAAGTGCACAACACTCATAAAGAAGTTACTACAGTGAGCAAACACGTGACTGTAAACAAATGTAGGCACCAAGAAGATATTAATCTCCATAACAATAATCAAAACTTGCTTTTAATAAATATATATTTTTTAAAGAGGCAAGATTTAATCTCAGAAAAGTCATTTCACCTTTCAGTTCGGAGCATTCTGTTGGGCATAGAAATAAAGCATTGGTCCCCACTGGCTCAATGGTAAAGAATCTGCCTGAGATGCAACACGGGTTCGATCCCTGGGTCAGGAAGATTCCCCTGGACAAGGAAATGGCAAACCACTCCAGTATTCTTGCCTGGGAAATCCCATGGAAAGAGGACTCTGGTGGGCTACATTCCATGGGGTCACAAAGAGTTAGCCATGACTTAGCAAGTAAACAAGTAGGAAAAGTTTTGGGCCAGTGGATCAGCAGCAGCTGGTAACAAGATTCTTAAATAGATGCACATATGTTGTAACCATTTGTATTTAACAGATTTACATCATTATTCTGGAGGAACATATCATGTTAAATCTGCCCTTAGTGACAAGGAGTCTTCCTGATTATGAGTTCTAAAAAGGGATTGTCAAATTTAACTACTCCAGTGTCCTGAATGTATTATTTTGGTGGGTGGGGGAAGCCCAAGCCGACTTAAATAGCTATTCCGGGTTTAAAGTTCAGTCAAGAACAGTAGGCTTGAACTTAATTCTCTTGACTTTTTCCCTACACATCACATTGCCTTCTTCATCACATAGGCAATTATGCCCAGCGTAAAAATGAACTGCTTTCACTGCTATCCTGAAGAAGGATATAATAAAGCCAGCTTTGGTGAAAATTAATAATTTGGCTATTTCTCCAACTTTGAATGTTCCAAATATAGATACCTATAAGCTACTTCTTTCCTGACAGCTCAAATAATAACTCTGTAAAATATTATGTCTATACCCTGCTGATATTATAATAGACTTTTGCTTCAGTCTTCCAGCACCATTATATAGCTTCAAAAGAACACTGTGTCCTCTGTTATTTTGTGAAATCAAAATAACAATTTTCTTTAGCTCCATTATTTTTACTACAGAGCTGCAGAAATTTAAAAGTTTATTAACATGTTTCAACTGTTAGTAAATTGCTGTTACTTCCTTTGGAATATAAAGTAATGAACATACACTGAGACTTTGGGGGTTCCTTCAATTACAGACTAGGCCAAAGAAGATTTGTTTTTTTTTTAAATAAAGATCTTAATTTATGAAAGTCAAGTCTGCTGTTTTATGGCATTCTAAAATAGTTTGTAGTATCTAAAGCTCAACCTAAGTATGCTTTTTTCTGATGTATAAACTAAGGGTAGAGTTTGAGTTTTTTGCAATAAACGTTACCTAACCAAACACAAGTGTGCCTCACAGCAAAACTGATTTAGTGACACTGGGTTGTGCTGAAAGAAAGTACAGCATTTGTTTGCAGGGCACTAAGCAAAGAGTAACTGTTGTTCATGCGCAAAAGACGTGAACTCCCCAGTGGCTTTCAGGGAAGAGTTTTTAATATCAGTATTTGAGGTAGAGCTACAGGTGCATGATTTTCTTCTGATTGATAGGTGGTGAGGTAACAAGGTGTTCCAGGAGTCTCAATAATCAACCCCTCTGCTTATGACCAGTTTGGGATCTCAGCATGTAGTTACCATCTTCCACCTGGGCAGGTGGGGTGGAGAGGTTAGGACTAATGTTTTTTGACTGCTTTTCCTTTGTTTCTATGTTTCTTCACTGATTGGTAACTGCTTGAATTCACTCTTTGCTACTCTGGGAAAGTATGGGAGACTAAAGCCTTTTTTTGCAAACAAGAAATAGGGCGCAAGGAAAGGAAACCCAGGAGGACCCCATAGGGTCCTGCTCAGTTTCAGTCTCCCTTTTGCTTGATACTCCTCAGTTCTAATGGAGAAAGGGATGAGACAAGAAGGGAAATGAAGCTTTGAATAGAGAGGTTCATCATAAACTGAGCAGAGGAATTCAGTTTTAGGGAGATGCAGTTTCATAAGAAAATAATTCAACATCAAGTTCAACCTGAACTTCGTTGATCTTACCTTTCTTCAAAGTATGGTTTGTAAGCTGATAGGAAAAATCTGTATTAGTACTAGAGGTAATTCCATAAATATTGAAAAATTTAGGGAATTGTGGCTGGACCCTGGGAATGAGTATCTACCCTAAGATTCATGTTAGGAAGAAATATACATATGGAAGATTGTAAGAAGGAAAGGAGGCTGGACATGTAACAATTGATTTTGAAACTTTTACATCTACAGAATCTGTTCCTACAGGTACATTTCCTTAGATATGCAAATTTTTGTAATCTGTATGTCTGTATCCATAACATCATTTTCTTTTGACATGAATGTAGGGTATCAAATACTTTCATACTCTACTGATGAATTCTATAGTTGGTAAATATTTGTACATTTATGACAAAGCTACANTATTATGGTTCTATAATTGTTGTTTTAGTACCACAAAAGTGTTTTTTTATTTTGTGGTCATTTATGTACAAACTTTGGAGAAAGGAATGGCAATCTACTCCAGTATTCTTGCATGGAGAATTCCATGGACAGAGAAGCCTGACAGGTTACAGTCTGTGGGGTCGCAAAGAGTCAGACACGACTGAGTCACACACACACACACACACACACACACACACACACACAAATTTTGGGGCTTCCCGTGTGCTAATGCTAAAAGAACCCACCAGCCAGTGTGGAAGACTTAAGAGATGAGAGTTTGATCCCTGGGTCTAAAGATCCCCTGGGAGAGGACATAGCAACTAATTCCAGTGTTCTTGCCTGGAGAATCCCATGAGCAGAGGAGCCTGGCAGACTACAATCCAGAGTCACACAGAGTAGGGCACAACCAAAATGACTTAGCAGGATATGTACAAATTTTATCTCTTTGTGAGCTTCCTAAAATGATACGAGGTATTAATGCAATCAAGTTAGTCAGATGTTCGGTCAATATATGTAATGTGTAGAAGAAATAAGTGAATAATTCTTAGTAGCTGCTTAAACTCATTAATACTTTTTGAAATAACAATGTCTTTTTTTTTTAATAACTGTTTCGACTTCCTTTCTGTGGTTTGATAATGTAGTAACTTTATAAAACACCAGGGATCAGTTTAGCAGCGTTTTTTTTTTTTTTTTTTTTTCTTTTTGCCATGTGTGCAATGTACTATTACTATTCAGAGGCACTAATAAACTCTGCTCAACCCAGGGGAGATATTAGTTGGACAGAGCTGCCACCTGCTGAGAGCCTAATGATCTTGATGTAAAAGGTATTATTAAGGAAGAAGAGAAGTCTTAAATTTAAAGTTAAAATCATTGAAGTTACTCCACATACTCATATCATCACTCCACATACTCATTCTTTCCCAAGTAAAATTTTGTATTTTTGCATTGTTTCTTCTTAGTTTTCAGAAATTCTTTAGAGCATAGTATCAATCCTAACCATAGGAAGTTCCATTATCTCCATGCATTCTAAGATTGCCACTCTAAGTTAGTTATTCTTCTTCTGTACTTGGTCAACAGGATAAGGGAAAGGTTTCTTGGTGGCTGCTATTAACAGAAATTTTGATAGAAATCCACTACCACCATAGTTAACAGCTACTGGGTGGTTACAAGCACTGGTGTAAATACACATGTTAACTCCTTTCATGTTTTCCCAGGTAGGAAACATCTTTGTCACAATTGTGCATAAAATAACTCTAAATTGCCTTTATTGTCCTTTTATATGACTTCTTATTTAGCTTTCAATAAGCCTGAGAAATGATTAAGATTTATGAAAACCTGTTTGTTTTCTTGGAAAAGCATTAATTTCAAGACCTACATATGACATAAAATAATTAAGGTTTTTTTTTGGCTTGCTAAGTGTTCTTCCACTGTGTTCACATCTGTGTGAAAAGCAACTTGATTTACTAATTTAAATGAATTTTGAAATTGATTTTGATATTGTCCAGGTGATTTACTATTTTATTGTTGTTCAATGGCTCAGTTGTGTCCAGCTCTTTTCAATCCCATTGATTGTAGCACTCCAGGCTCCCCTCTCCTTCACTATTTCCTGGAATTTGTTCAAAGTCATGTGAATTGAGGTACTATCAAACATCTTATCCTGTGCTGCCCCTTTCTGCTTTTGCCTTCAGTCTTTTCCAGGATCAGGGTCTTTTTACAATGAGTCGGCTCTTTGCATCAGATAGCCAAAGTATGCCCAACACAGAGGCAGAGGTTTATAACAACGTTAGAAAGTGTAACTAAATATACACACATGCTACATATGCACCCACAAGCAAAATCAAAACAGTCTAACAAAAATAAAGTTGAATAGAATGACCCGGCAAGCAAAGGAAACAAAAAATTATATCTACCAGAACAAAATTAACTCAAGCACAAACTGGAAAACAAAACTAGAGCAAGGTGCAAATTAGGAAGTAAAGCAATGAAAATAAAACTAACATATTAAGAGGAAAGGAAAGAGAGAAAAGAAAGGAAGAATAGATATGCAAAGTTAAATAGAGGTGAAGTGAAGCCACTCAGTCGTGTCTGACTCTTTGTGATCCCGTGGACTGAAGTCTACCAGGCTCCTCCGTTTATGGGATTTTCCAGGCAAGAGTACTGAAGTGGGTTGCCATTTCCTTCTCCAGGGGATCTTCCTGACCCAGGGATCGAACCCAGGTCTCCTGCATTGCAGGCAGACGCTTTACCCTCTGAGCCACCAGGGAAGCCAATAGATAAATAGAGGTAGATAAATATTTATATACATTGAAGATTAAATGTAAGTGGAAGAGAATAGTAGGAAAAGCTAACAAAGTAATAAATGTAGAAAAATAATAATAGGTTTAAAAATTTAAAAATTGAAATTAAATACAGAGAACAAAAGAAAGGGAAACTGCACAAAACTGCCAAAGCCCAATGTATAGGCAAAATTTTATAACAGCAATAAAAAATATGACAGAGAAAAAAAATAATAAGCTCAAAACTAAATTAGATTTCATGGTGCCATAAACACTGACAACTACAACAGAGAGGGTAAAAAAGAGAAAAAGAAAAAAAATTCCAAAAGAATCTACAGAGCAAGTCAAAACATAAAATAAATGTCTTTGTTGAGTCAATGCTGTCAAGAGTTGTTTCGCCTGCTGGGAGTCACAGTCCACCTCTCCTCCCTAGGATGCCCTCCAACATGGTGCTGATCTCTGGACCTGCTGTGGCAGCAGCTCAGTTTCTAATCTGGTCCTACTCCTGTGTGTTCTTGCCTCCAGTGTCCACAGCTATCAGAACTAGTGTGTTTTCTTTTGTGGGAGCTCTCAATGACCTTTTATGTATTCCATAGACACATAGTCTGCCTAGTTGATTGTATGGCTTTAATCTGCAGCTTGTACAGCTGATGGGAAAATTTTAGGTCTTCTTCCACACTGCCCCTGGGTTTCAATTGTGGTTTTATTTCCACCTCTGCATGTGGGTTGTCCACTGGGGTTTGCTCCTGAGGCTGCCCTGGAGGACTTGGGTTTGTCCCTGTGAGGGCCAGATGTGGAGGTGGTGCAGCTGCTTGGGTCACAGGGGATCTGGCAGCACCAGGTACTCAGGGGAGTTTCAGCTATGGCAGCAGGAAATATAGTGCTCTAGAAGGGTATGACAACAGTATTGGCCAATACGCTCCAGTAGTTTTGCTTGGAGAACCCCGCTCTGCGACAGAGAAGCCTGGTAGGCCAGATCTACAGGGTTGCAAAGTGTCAGACATGGCTGAAGAGACCCTGCATGCATAGATTCAAGACTTTTTGCCTCTGGCAGCTCTGCCCTAGTGAGAGTTGAGTGGGAATGTGGCTTGCAGGGACCTGGCTGTGCCAAGTGCAGGGACATGGACTGCCTCCTTGGAGGAGGTATGGCCCTATCAGTCTTTTTTCGAGCCTCTTGTAGCTGGTGATCAGAAGGCCTCTTTGGCCAGTCTTTCTTTGTAACTCCACCCATTCCACACTTAGAGGGCTCCTTTGCCTAGGGTCCTTCTCTGTTGTTCCGCGCATCAGGCACATAGAGACCCCCCCCTGGCTGGGGTCCTACTCTGTATATTGGGGTGTCAGGCACTTATAGGGTCACCCTGGGTGGGGTCCCACTCTGGACTTCAGTGCGTCAGGCGTCTGATGGGCCAGCCTCTCTAGTGTTCAGCTGCTGATGCTGGCATGTGGTAAGAGAGAGGCTATGGTGATGTGATGGCTACACCCCGAATGCATGACTCAGCAGTACTGCCTTGCTACCATGGCTGCACAGCTTTCCTCCACAGGCGTTTCCTATCACAGTCTCCTCCCTCACCTCCCCTGAATCTGTTTCTTCACAGCCAACAGCAACCCTTGCCCTGGGATTACTCCACATTCCTCTAACTCTGACTCCCAGACACTGCGCCTTCCCGGGGACCCCCATCCCTGTCCAGGGTATGTATGGCTGCAGCAAGGACTGTCTGATTTTCATTCCATTTAGGCTGCTACAGATCAACTAGTTCACTCTCAGCCTTAAATGTTTCTCCTCTGACTCAGATAATTGCCTGGTGTGGGGATCAGACCCCTGCTTCAGTTCCCCCACCCACGGAGGCCAGGTCCAGTCCTACTAATACTCCTGTTTTTGCCCCTACTTCCTTCGTCTTCCCGAGTTTTGCATGGTTTTCTATATTCTTTTCCTCCACAGGTCAGGTACTCCTGTCCGCGCTCAGCTTGTGTTCTACATGCACTGTTGTGTCTGCAGGTGGATTCCTGACGTATCTGTGGAGAGAGATGTGCTCCATGTCCACCTGCTCCTCCACCATCTTGTTCTCCATAATCAAAATTTAAATGTCACATTATCCTTTTCACATAGTGTTTAAGGTACTTTCATGGGTTGTTAAAATAGGTCTTTAAATTGGAAAAATTCAAATTTCTGTCTCCTTATGAAGAAAACCTAGTTCTTCCCTACTGTGTGTATGTGTATTTTTTTTCACTGTGCCTCTTCTTTTACTTTGTACCTTGTTTGCTACTCACAATACTAGGGTATCCTTACAGAATATTTCACTTGTGACACTTCTTGTTACTGAAAGGTGGAGTCCAGCTGTTCGCTGCCCAAAAGCCAGGAAACTTGCCAAGTTGGTTGAAAAGGAAGTTTATTTCAGATTCCAGCAACTGGGAGTGTGGGGAATAAGACATCTGTCCAAAGGCTGACTCCCCCTCAACTGACAACTAGTGGGGCCAGAGCTTTTATAGACAGAAATAGGGGTCAGTTTCATGCAGAAACAGCACAGGTAGCTTGGAAAGTTATCTTCAAATTGGTCATCTGTGGTCTAACCATCATCATGTTGGTTGTTTCATGTAAAATTAATCTTCAGTTCCAGGGTCTGTTTGTTCCCATTTCTTTGAAGCCAATTCTCAGAATTTGGGCAGCTTTTGTCTGGGTAAAGTCATGGGTAAAGTCTGGTAATTGTGTAGTTAACTTCTTCCACTTGGTGGTTTAGTATACATAAGACAACTCATAGGATATGGCTCAGAATATTATCCATAGCCCTTGAGAAGGAACTAAAGGTCCTTGACTGTGTTTGCTGCTGCTAAGTCGCTTCAGTTGTGTCCAACTCTGTGCAGCCCCATAGATGGCAGCCGACCAGGCTGTGCTGTCTCTGGGATACTCCAGGGAAGAACACTGGAGTGGGTTGCCATTTCCTTCTCCAATGCATGAAAGTGAAAAGTGAAGTCACTCAGTCGTGTCTGACTCTTTGCGACCCCATGGACTGCAGCCTAGCAGGCTCCTCCATCCATGGGATTTTCCAGGCAAGAGTACTAGAGTGGGGTGCCATTGCCTTCTCTGATGATTGACCTAGGGCTTCGCAAATGGCATTAGTGGTAAAAGAACCTGCCTGCCAGTGAAGGAGATACAAGAGACACGAGTTTGATCCCTGTGTCTGGAAGATCCTCTGGAGGAAGGCATGACAACCCACTCCAGTATTTTTGCCTGGAGAATCCCATGGACAGAGGAGCTTTGTGGGCTATAGTCCATAGGGTCACAAAGAACCAGACATGACTGAAGTGACTTAGCATGCATGCATACATGCATGCTTGACTGACTTATTGAAAGGCTAAATGACTTCAGCTAAATTTATAGATAAGCATAGTATCCAGAATATGCCAGACTTTATAGGTTAGTTTGAGGATTTGAGATTTTGTTATATGTATAGTTGAGGGCCATTAGAAGATTTTAAGCAGGGAAATTATCTATCCAGATCTGCATTTAAAATAAAACAAATTTTTTGACTTTTGTTTGTTTGTTTATAAGTAACTGTTTAAAGAACAGTCAATAAAGGAGATAAGAATGTCCAGTCAGTGGAAGAATGGTAACAGAGATGACAGCATTGGGAACAGAGATGATAGCATTGGGGACAGGAAGAAGTGGTTGAAATTGAGATATATTTGGAGGACAACATGATAAAGACTAGTGATTAATTAGATGTGGTAGGTAGAGGGAGAGAAAATGTAGTGAGAAAAACTATGCATTTGTTTGTATCAACAATATCAGAGTGATTTCTAAAATTTTTACTTTGTTGGTTATCTGATCCATGTCACTGTTAAACAGAGGAAACTTACGTTAATTAGATCAAAAAGAATTTGATTCATATTCCTCCAAAAGTGGTTCCATTTGTCAAAGGGATAAAATCAAATAAAATATAATTTATTATAACTGTAATATAGATGTGAACACTGAAAAATGGTCAGTAGTAAATGTGGGTCTCCTGTCATCTAACTGCTTAGAATTTAACCCATTGCTTAAAAGACCCTTAGGCTCAAGATAGGACAAATTTGAACATAACACCATAGAAGAAAAATATCGGAAGCAAAGACTCCTACATTTAACAGGCTTCTCATAGTCTTTATCTTTTCAAAAAACAAGAATTCAGGTTATAGAAACTCACATTTTTTTAGTAGCTTTGAAAGCTGTTATGGACTGGAGGAAGAAGTTGCTCAATTATGAAACTTTGAGACTTGTAGAAAGCAACTCTTAGAGAATGAGTCAGATGTAATTTATATAATTCAAAAGTCTTACAGGCCTATTCAATACATTGGATATTAATTTTGGAACAATAAGAATTAAATGAAGATCACTAGGCAAGTTTTTTAAGGCAATGTGCCAGACGTATGTATTTTAATATATTATGTCTGCAGAGTAGATTGTAGATGTTTACAAAATACTGTAGAACGAAAGTTTTTAAAAGATTGTAGCATCCCAAGGAAGCAAGATGAATCCCTTATATAAGACTGTATATGTAAGACTTGTAAGATTCAGATAGCTTCTAGAGATTTAAAATATATTTTAATAGGTATCATAGTATTTACATTCAACAGGATAATTGAATAAAAACAACTTGAAATTTAAATATCATAATAATGTTTCCCCATATATGACATGTTATTCATAATATGGAGCTTGGTAAACTGAAATTTTTAAAAAGTGAATAGTTTGCTGAAATTCAGAAAGATCTAAATGACAAAACTATATTTTAGATCCTTTGATGTGATTTTAAATCAATCACGGGAATCAGGTTTTCTACTTAAGAAACAGTCTGAATATAATATGAAAAAAAAAAAAGCCAAAACCAAAAAAAATCTGAATGGTAAAACTGCAGTTTAGAACTAGAATCTGAGCCCAAGTGACCCCATGATTTTATATTCCATGAGATTCTATGTGAAATAACTCTCCAGATTCTCTTTAAAGACTCATCTAAAACTGGTAACACCTTTTTGTTTCCTCAGAATGTTTGAATTCCTTTATATCTCTGTCATAGTTTTCACAGAAATTTTTAGGTATTCCTTTGTTTGTTTACTTTGTAAGTTCCCAGTTTTAATATGTAAAATCTCATAGATCCAACTCATACTTTTAGAGATTGGTAAATGTTTCCTCAGGTCTAGATTGTAAATTTTTAGGTTTGGAGGCCATGCAGTTTCTGTTGCAATTATTGAAATATACTTTTGACTACTCCATAGTGATTATAGACAAAATGTATGGCAAGTATTTCTTAAAAATAATGCATATGACAACTTTTCTTTTGACTAAACATCAACTAATCAGAGTCTGTATTTTATTAAGATAATGAAAGGAAATGTTGTCAAGAGGAAAATTCAAAACTGACAAATAATGAAAAAGAGAATATAGCATGTACTTCTGTTGTCACACTGATCATGGCAGAATTTTCTGAACATCATGTAAAATATCTACTTAATTATCTAAAGGAATGTAATTGTGTTTCATTGTAACATTGGCTATTAACTGAAGATCCTTATTCTGTGAGTTGGTATAGTAGCGTGTATATCTTGTCCTGTAGAAATATAATTCTTTTCAGGCAGAAAAATAATTTTATAAGTAACGGTTGTATTAGCTG
>SJYQ01010001.1:165130-177840 GCA_006410935.1 Redunca redunca | reverse complement strand
TCATTGAAGAAGCTGGGGCAATGCATGAGCTAGTGAGAGCAAAAGGCTGGGGGATAGATGGATTTAATCATTTTTTTGTATTAATGGTAGCTAGTTAATTTCATTCCTGAAGAGACCAGTTTTGACCTTCACCTTCAGCCCCAATTAACTGCCAACAATGCTTTATCAGCGTGTTTACCCCAAATTAATCACACAGAGAGGTGAAATCTCGCAGGAAAATTGAGTGCTCTGGCTTGGGCTGCAGGTGGGAGCTGAAGTTGAGCTCTGAGATGATTTTGATCACCCGCCGATACAGGCCTGGTTAACCACAGATGCCGGGCAAACTTTGAGGCAAGCACTTAGTTTTCAGCTCACCACAGAGGGAAGAGAATGCCAGAAGCAAGGAGCCAAACCTGATTTCATGCCCCTGACATCCTGGTGGCATGTTTGCAAACTGGTTATCCCAAGCAGGGATCTGGGGGCCCTAGATCACAGGGGTGGTGGAGATAACTTTGTCCCCTTGTAGACAGGGCCATTCCAGTCCACCAGACAAAACCCTGCCTTCCTCGTAATGAAGCCAGCTTCCTTGTTCTCCCTGAATATCTGTGCAGATGGAGCGGTGCTTGTTCAGAGCTCAGCATCAAGTCCAGATTCCTCTCCAGCCAATCTTCCAGTTGTTCTCTCTTTGCACTGGGTTTTTCAGCAACACCCACACTGCTGTGCTGCTCTGAGTAAGTCATCTTGTTCTGAGCATTGCGCCTTTGCTCAGGCTGAGCCCTTGCCTAGAACATCATCCCCTTCCCAACCCCCTCCTTCTGCCAGGTGCTGAAGAAAGAGTTCCAGAGCTATCTCCTTCAAAGCCTCCTGGCCCTGCAGATGGTGTCTGGGACCCTGTTCTGCCCACCTTTATTCCACGTGGTCATTCCTGCTCAGGACTCACTGCCCAGGCCTGGGCTGCCTCTTCTGCTGACTGTGAAATGCTCCCCGAGGGCAGGGGCTGGGTCTTCCTGTCTCTGCAGCCCGAGGGCGTGGTAATCAGGAGGTGGTCAGAGTGGTGGGAGGCGGGGGGGGCCTCCATCTACTGGAGGTTCAAGAGCAAAAAGACAGGGCCTCCGTGCCTAGTGAGTTCACCAGCTGGTGCTGGGGAAGATGTAGCTGGCTTCTGAGGTTCTCATCTGTCTTGTTGTTCAGCGGTTCAGTCATGTCTGACTCTTTGCAGCCCGATGGTTTCCCTGTCCTTCACTCTCTCCCGGAGTTTACCCAAACTCATGCCCATTGAGTTGATGATCTGGGAGTTTACCCTTTTCTGGTAACATTAGGGAATGACCCATCCCTAGCCTTCAAGGCCAAGGTGGGAAGGTTCTAGAAAGGTCAGTTGGTAAAACCATCAGGGGGCCACGATGGGCACTGAGGAAGTCAAGTCTTACATGGAGAGCAAAGAGTGGGTGGTCCTAATGTACAGTAGACCCAGGAAGGCGCCCCCTGGCAGGCTGCTCCTGGCCGCCAGAGGCCCTGTCTGTTGAGTCCTGTCCCCAAGGCCACAGAAGTGGAGCCCAGAACCAAGGTCACCTCCGAAGCTGACTGAGCCCTTTTGTAACTTTGCGAAAAGTCCCTGATCATCATTAACAAGTTTCCTGACTCCTAGCTAGGCAAAGATGCCCACTCCAGTAAATACCATATAGCATCCCAAGCAATCACCTGGTGAAAAACATCCAGCAGGAATTTTCTTTGTCTTGAGGCTATGAAAATCGGTTATTAACCTGCAAAAACTGTCAGCTCTCCCTGGCCCGTCGGGAGTTGTCAACCCGCTGCACTCACAACGGTCACTTTATCTCTGCTGTTTGTTCTCAATGGAGAAGGCAATGGCACCCCACTCCAGTACTCTTGCCTGGAAAATCCCACAGACGGAGGAGCCTAGTAGGCTGCAGTCCATGGGGTCACTAGGAGTTGGACACGACTGAGCGACTTCACATTCACTTTTCACTTTCATGCATTGGAAAAGGAAATGGCAACCCACTCCAGTGTTCTTGCCTGGAGAATCCTAGGGATGGGGAAGCCTGGTGGGCTGCCTTCTCTGGGGTCGCACAGAGTCGGACACGACTGAAGCAACTTAGCAGTAGCAGCAGCAGAAATGCAGGAGACCCCAGTTCAATTCCTGGATTCTGGAAGATCCGCTGGAGAAAGGATACGCTACCCACTGCAATACTCTTCGGCTTCCTTTGTGGCTCAGCTGGTAAAGAACCCGCCTGCAATGTGGGAGACCTGGATTTGATCCCTGGATTGGAAAGATCCCCTGGAGAGGGGAATGGCTACCCTTCTCAGGAGCCGAAGGGTGGGAAGCCAGCACCATCCAGGCAAGTCCTTTTTATTTTTCCCCACTGCTGCCACAAGACTTTGTTTGTGAAACCCCGGGCACAGCCCAGACACACACAGAGCACATGGGAAAAGCACAATGTGTCACAGGGCGCCTCCAGCCCAGCCCCACCCCGACCCTAGGTCCTCAGGCATGATCAGGCCCTGTCCCTGCCCTCCCCGGCTGGAGATCCAGCTTGGGCCCACCCAGATGCCCCCTCCAGCATGGCTCGCAGACATCTCAGCAGCCAGAGGAGGCCCCACGGGGTGTGGAGCCAGCACCATCCAGGCCAAGTCTAGCTTCCAGACCCCAGTGTCTGCCCCCTGGCTTCTCTTCCTGTCCACATGCTGTGGGTGCCAGTCTTGCCCTCTGACCGCCCCCCCTGCCCCGTGGCCCCACCAGAGCAGTCTCTGCCCATCAGGCTGAGGGGTCACACAGCGGGGATGGATGGTGGGGCAGGGGTGGGCGGAGGAACTGAGCCTGGTGACAGGAATCGGAGCAGCCATCGAGCGAGCAGTCCCGGACAGGGCAGGACAAACCTGGCTACAACACAGGGAGGGGGCAGCACTCGGACAGCAGCTGCCCAGGCCTGTCGGGACCTGACGGCCCACCGTGATCGCAGTGCCCACTTTACTTCTGGCCTTTGTTCTTAATAAACTCACTCCTTTCTGGAAACTCTATTCCAAGCTGCACTCGGACTGCCTCGACACAGCCCTCACACCACGCCGGGTCCAACCCAAATGCTGACCCACACTGGTCATGTGTCCAGAGGCGAGAAGGTAAAAAATAACATTTATGGCAGCAGAGAGCTCACCCGCCCCCAGGCTCTTTCTGTGTGAGTCTGCCTGCAGGCTGTTTGCTCTGAGTCCCACCCCCCTGGGGACACTGGCTCTTCGGGTCCATCACTCAGCAGGTGTCTTCTGTGTTTTCGGAGACATGTCTCTCAAGGGTCATAGCTTCCAGGTTTTCTGAGATGAGCGTCTCAGCGCTGACGGGGTCGGCCTGATTGCCAACAGGAGGGACCTCACTTCTGGATGGTGCATCTCGGTGGGGAGGCTCTGGGGAAGAGAGGGGACCCCAGGAACACGTCAGCCACCTCCCCATGAGCAACTGAACAACCGAGGTGACTTGGTTCATGGTTGCTGAAGCTGCCGCCTGGGGTGCAGGCTTCATGGGTGGATGGCCTCACGTCCCCATCTACGAAGCCCCATCCTTTCTCCCCCAGACCAGTGCTCCCACTTCCTCCCCGCCTTTGATTTCAGATTATCTTTGGTCAGACTTTTAAATTGTGCCCCACATCATGTTGCCCCCTGCTCCAGCCCCCCAGGCCTCCCCAGCTCACTTCAGATAAGACCCAGGCCTTTTTCCTGGGCTTCCCAGCAGGTAGAGACCCAGCCTTGCCCATTGGATCACATCCCTCTGCTCCCTGGGCCCATGTGTGTGGTTCTGGACCTTGTTCCCATCTCAGGGCCTTTGCACTTGCTGTTCCCTCTACCTGCAGTGCTCTTCCCACATCTATGCTTGTCTGGTTCCTCCCTTCCTGGAGGCCTGGGCACAGATGCCACCTCATCCTGAGCTTCTCTGTCAGCCTGGCTAAGGCACATCTCCTAGGTCACACCGCTGCCTACCTGCTGCCTCCCGTTTTATAGTTCTGTTTAGTGCTGGTCTCAAAAGGCTAGTCTCTACTTGCTACTGGACTCTTATCTCATGAGTGGGGTGTATTTTTCTCTTTGCGCTCTTAGCTGTATCTCCAGGGATGGGGAGGGTTTGCGTTCAGGAGTGGGGCCAAAGTGGGTGAATGAATGAATGAATGAAGGACTTCTTCCTAACAACTGAAGACGTGGGAGAAGCATAAGGTAACTACAGCATTATTCGTGGGGAAGAATTAGTGAGCTGGGTGACTAAGAATAGAGGAAGGATCATGTTCCAGAAGGTTCTAAGGCAGCCCAGCCTCATGGCATGTGGCTTGGGTGGTCACACAGGCCCTTCAGACAGACCTGTGTTCGTCTTACTGCTCTCCTGTCTTTGTCTTGAAATTCTTCCTAAACTTTGAACGAGGAGCCTCGCTTTTTCTTGTCGCACTGGGCCCCACAAATGTGTCACTGGTCTGGTCCAGGTGCTGCAGCAGTGAGTGGAGTGCATCCAGTCCTCCCCACAGCCCAGGAGCCATGGGCTCCTCTAACCCTCAACTGATAGATGGGGGAAGCAGAGGCTCCCAGCTGAGTGACGGGTTAGGTGTTCTCCACTTCTGCCACGACTCTCCTGCCTCCCAGACTCCAGGAAACGGGAGATTCATGACTGTTGAGTGAATGAGAGAGAGAGCATGGCGGCCCCGCCCTGCCCCAGGCTCACCTGCCTCCCCTCCTGTCTCCCTAGGCCTTTTGACTCCTTTGACATCAGCTACCTCTGGGTGGACCATCATCCTGTTGCTGTTGCCGATGGTGGTGTCCTCGAGGAAGCAGGAGCGAATGTGTACTCTCTGGGACGTGACCCCTTCGGACTGAGGTCCTGGTTCAGGGATTTGAATTTCGATGGAAGCTTCTGGGCTGGTACCCAGGACAGAGGCTGCAGGTGGGTCATAGAAAGGGATTCGGGGAGGGGGTGTGAGCAGCTGGACAGCAGGCCTGACCTCCAACGTGGCTCCCAGATCCTCCACAGCTCTGTCGCTGGCAGACATGTGGCCGCACGTGGTGACTCTGTATGTGCGTGCCTGGGCTGCCAGCCCTCTCGGCCCCTGGGTCTGCCGGCTTGAGTTCCCCTCCTGCTGCCCATCCCCACTGACCTGGTCCTCTGTGCCTCCCCAGGCACTCAACCACTGCCCCCGCGGACCCCTGTCCCTGTCCCTCTGCTGCCTGCCTTCTGGCAGCTCTGGAACACCATCTCCATCTTCAGTTAGAATCTTCACGTGGCCCCCGGCCCAGTCCCCAACCCCTGCCATCTTGCTCCTGCCTCCCCTGCTCTGTCTCACCTTCTTCCACTGCCCTTGCTCCTTCTGGCCCCTCAGCTCACCGCAGACCCCTTGCTGCCAGACCCCGTGACCCTCCCTTGATCTTATAGCCTCTTCTCTTCTGGAAACTTGTGCCCTGGCATCCCTGGGGCTCCTCCTTCCCAAGCCTCTCTGCTGCATCTCCCCCAGCCTGTCTCTGGATGCCAGTGCCAGCGAGGACATCGCCTCAGCCCTCTGGTCAACAGCACCTAGGTGGCTCCTTAGATGCCTTTCCAGCCCAGCCATCTCCTTTGTCTCTGCTTCATCTGGCCCAGGAAATGATCCCTGCCCATCGTAGAGATGAAGACATTGAGGTTTCCTAGGTGGGTAGCAGGAATGGGAATCCTAGTGTTAACTCTGCCAGACCCCTTTGCTCTACTCTGTGGACAGCCTCTTGGTGGGATGGAAAGAATTTCCCATCATGCCTCTCTCACCACAAGGACTGGCTCAAGTCCCATGTATCGAGGAGGCCAGATGGGGTGGGGTGGGGGCAAGATGGCAGCCCCTTGTCTCGTTACCTGGGGGGCTGTCGCAGGTGCTGTGGGCAGAGCCCTTGGCTGGATTGCTGTGAAGTCTCATCTCATTGCCATGTCCCATCTGAACTCGCCTGAGCACAGACTTTTCCATCCGAATGTCCTGGGGCCCCCTGGATCCAGCCAGAGAATCCAGAGTTGAGGGGTCAGCAGAAGCCAATGGAGGAAGGTAGCAGGGAGCTGTGGAGCCTGGTAGAGGACATGGAAACATAACCCTTAACCCCCACCCACTGATACCGCTCTTCCCACCCCCTCCCCACTATGCACACAGATAAATCCTAGCCAGACAGAAGAGACAGGACTCTGAATTCTTTCTGGACACCAGCAGACTGGGAGTGATTACTTTAGGCTCTGAATTGAAGAGCAGGTGGATCGGCAGAACAGTTAGCGTGGGTTTCCAGGGTTTTATAACTGGGGTGCCTGGGGTGTCAATGGGGCATTGAAAACCCAAATACTGAGTACGCCCTCTGTTCCTAGCCATTCTCACTCCTCTGGGCCTATTGGGAAAAAGTCTCCTTGGGGGTGAACTTGGTGTTGATGCAGAGCCCTCAGGGACTCTGACATTGTTTTATTTTCTCAGCATTTATTTTCATGGTGACCTTTGTGGTTTTCAAGGTAATGCTGTAAAAGTTTACTTTAAAGTGAATTTGAGTAGAATAAAAGGTAAACCATTTAGCAACACTGAATAAACAGTCAGCCAGGGACTCAGCCAAAATTATGGAAGGTGGAGCTCAGAGGACTGAAGGTGGGGAAAGTTTGATTTAGATTCTAGAACAAAGTTCCTCATTTCACAGTTAGGGAAACTGTGGCCCAGAGTGGGGAAGGGCTCTCTCGAGGTCGAGGGGGTATCCCAAGTTTGGGGTCAATGCTTTCATTCATGTCCCGTAGCTGGACTGAGAGGTGGCCCTGTCCCCTCTCCCCACAGTGCCTGGCATGGAGTAGGTACTCACTTGCTTACTGTTATTCCATCAAAGCTAGGATGCACCCAGTAAGAGGGATCCCAGTTTATGAAATGTTAACATGAGGGAAGAAACAGTGTCTTGGAACAAACACATGTAACAATGATACTTTGTGATATCTTAGTAAGAGAGAGTGAATGAAGTTGTTTCTTGTGGAAAATGTGGTGAAAGATGGCAGAGTAAAGGGAATGCAGGAAGGGTTTGATCCAGGCACAAGGAGAGACAGCCTGATTTTGGGGAAAGCCAGAAAGGACCTTGGAAATCTGATAGCTGCCCTTTCTCCCTGGAGACATGCACCCCCTGCTCCTCACCCCACCCAGATGGACAGGGCCCCTCTCCTAGGCATCTCAGAGGACTCACCGTTTTCCCCAGATCCCATTTGTCTCACTAGGAGATTCCCATGTCCAATCTGGATATCTTCACAGTTCTGGATGGAAATGTGGCTGTTTGGTCCCTTCTGACAGATCATGTTGATTGGATTTTGCTGGTAAATAACTGGGGTGGACTGATTTCTAGAACCTTCTGCAAAATAATATTCCACTCAATCCCTTTGTGCCTCTCAAGGGGTCGGAAGTTCCAAATACTAGTCCACAACACCAGAATCTCCTGGAGGGGGCTGGTTAAAACACGAATTCCCAGGGGCCCACCCTGGGGTTCTGAGTCAGTGGGCCCAGGTGGGCCCCAGGAGCCGGAGTGTTTACCAAACTCTGCAGGTAAGCTTGTACTTTATCCCACAGGCCACCCTACCCATGTGTCCTCTGCCACCACGGGAGGGCAGCAGGTGCCTCGATGCTTGCACCCCCACTGCGAGGAAACCACAGCCCTAACCTCCACTTTCCTTTAGGGACCTTTCCTCTCTCCCTTTAGGGAGCTGCCCACGGGCTGCTTCTAACCATGGGAAAAACTTTGTTTGGTTCACAAGGCATTTTTAAGAATTTGGAGTAGTCACCACTGTTTAACATCTAGCATTTAAGATGCTGAGGCCCTCCTTGGGTGCCATAAGCAGGGGTGTTAGCTCCACGTGGGCTCCACACAAAGAGCCACATTCTCGCCTTCGTGGGCCCTTGGCTCATGTGTCTTTCTGAGCATTTAAAATTGCATTTAATGACTGTGTTGGGATAAAGGCAAATATAACTCAGCTGGAATTATTAGCTATTCATTCTTACTATGATATCCATTTTTTTCTTCCAATTTAAAGAGAAATTGGAGCATTTGGTGCCCCTAAAAGTACTGGAGGCTCTAGGCCTTGGGCCTGCTCTTTGTAATGCCTAAGTCAGTTCTGGGACTCCACCTGTGGGTATGTAAGCCCAGCCTAGCCGACTCCTTCAGCAACTTTAAAACTCCAAGTTGGGCAAAATGCTTACAGAAAACTGTTAGCAAACTCAGACTGAGACCTGTGTCCCAGGGTTGATATAGTCAGGGGTGGACCCCACCTCCAGGAAGTCCTCCTTGGTTACTCCCACCAGCATTCCCCTCCCTCCTGGAATCCCCTGCCAGGGACAGATCAGCAAGACTCCAGCTTCTGACAAGGTGGGGAAGCTAGAGTACTTAGCAGGAGCCCGGCAAGGACCAGGGCTTGCGTGTTACAATTTCTCTTCACAGCTCTGCCCTCTGCCCTGTCCAGGGTAAGAGCCTACCTGATCGATAAACTGTCCAAGAATTTGATTTCTGGTCAAAGTCCAGGAGGTGCTTGTCCCTCATTGCATACAAGTCTGGGTTGACTTCCTTTGCTGTCTTCATCCCCAGGGCCTTGGCGATCATCAGTGCTTTATGGGGCCCATGGGCTTCCAGAAACTGGTAGATGTCTTTCTCTGAGAGACAGGAGGCCGGTGGTTAAAGAGGACCCTGGAGGCTGGATCTACTCCCCTGCTTACCAGCCCTTGTGCCCATTTTCCTCATCTGTGAAATGGACACAATAATAATACTGCACCACAGAGGTCATTCTGGGGTTGGGAATTCTCTCCAGGGGCTCCAGACAGTGCCTGCCCACCCTAGGTGCACAGCAAATGCTAACTACTCATCAGACAAATGATTTCTCAGTCACTTAGCCTCTTTCCCCAAGAGACAGAGCCTTGCCTGTGAACACTGTGTGCAGTGTGGGGACCTTTCAGTGGGTGGGGTGGTTGTCACCGGACATGTGTAGCTTCCTGAGTGACCGTGAGAGTCGGGGGGGCAGAGGGAACTGGCGCTGAATGAAACCAGGATGCTTACGCTGTTCACTGAGCTCTGCGCCCGGCTTCTTTGGAATTGCAACTGCGTCTTGCTGGGCCCTCTCCGCTGGAGAAAGAAAGATGGTCAGGGGTGAAGGAACGGGAGAGGGGATGTGGATTCTGCCAGACAAAGGCGGGCTGCTCTGTAGAGGACCCAGCATACGGATCTCCAAACTCAGATTCTAGAGTTAAAGGAACTTAGCTTCAAATCCTGCCCCACCCACTTCTGGGCTTCCCTGGTGGCTCAGACTGTAAATATGGAACACCTGGGTTCAATCCCTAGGTTGGGGAGATCCCCTCGATAAGGGAACAGCTACCCACTCCAGTATTCTTGCCTGGAGAATTCCATGGACAGAGGAGCCTGGTGGGCTACAGTCCATGGTGTTGCAAAGAGTTGGACATGACTGAGTGACTAACACTTTCACTTTCAGCCCCCCTCCCCCAACCCTGGTCCTGCAATGGCTTTTTGTAAGTATCTGACACATGTCAGCTGTTTAGGTCCATGGGCTGCAGAACCAGAAAAGTGGATCTCATGCAATGCTTAAGACTATTCAATTATTATTGTGTCATTGGTCGTGTCATAATCATCATTATTAAAGTTTTGCTGAGCATCCTACTATGTGCTGGCATGGGCTTAGCCATTTGCATCAAATCCTCTCATCTCCATTGGCCAGAGAAAGAAATCAGGATGCAGTGAGAAGATGGTATGCACCCTCAAGGGCAGAGCCTGTACTTGAACCCAGGTCCAAATCTGGGCTTGGCCGCTACCAGGACTGCTCACGCTCTGGGTCCCGCACCCCCACCTCCCCCACCCACGGTGACAGGTTACCCCGCTCTGTGGGAACCACTTCTTTGGTCCCACCGCCGCCCAAGCACCACATTGCAGGGCCTACGAGCATGACTCCTTTTGACTCCTGCTTCATCTTGTGGAGGAGCTGGTTGAGCTTCTTCTTGGGCACTTGGAATTTCTTTAACAGCTGGGTGGTCTTCACAGGGGAGCCAGCATCCCTCAACACCTCCAGAATCCTCTGCTCAAGGTCTGGGAGAGGGAGACAGGGGCAGAGACAGAACTGACGTCCCCACAACCCAGCATGGGCTGTCGGGCCCCCCTAGAGAGGGATTTAGGGCAGACAGAGGAACAGAGGTTGAAGTAGACACCCATCAGTGTCTCTGTTCAGGGACGGGTGCGTGGGCTGCTCGGAAATGACCTGGGCTGGACAGTCTGGTGGCCAGAGGAGCTGCCAGGCCTTCCGAGTGTCCCCCACCTGTGTGAGCCCTGGAGGACAGGTGAGGTCAGCCCTCAGGTGTCCTCAGAGCAGAGGAGAGTGGAGGTGGCAGGATGCAGGAGGGTAAGGGAGGAGCAGAGGAGTGGGGGAAGTGAGGCCTGTCCTTGGTGCCCTCCATCCCCCATCCACCCTGCCCTGTGGAATCTGCTCCTCGGGGTCACCATCCACAGGGGCGATGTCACTGTTCATCCCCGCCAGAAACCCAGCAGGCGTTCAGAAACAGAGCTTTCACCCTGCTTCCCAACCATGGAGTCCTGATGGTACCGTTCTAGATTCTCTCAACCCCTTCTTCTCCTTTCCTCTGCCTCCACTCTCCACTCCTTGTCAGCATCCCCTTGATGACAGCAGTTCCACCAACTCCAGGTTCCCTCCAGTCCACCCTCCTCTTGGCTGGCAGAACCCGTTCTTCCAGCCTCATCTTTACCCACCCTCTACTGCCCTTCAAGTGCCAACCTGTTTGAATTCCTTTCAGCGATACTCACCCCTGGGCCTTTGCACATGCCATTCCCTTTGCCAGACGTGCTCTTCCCCCCCTTTCCACCTGTCCAGTGTGAGTTCTCACTCAGACTCCAATGCTGGAAGGCTGTCCTGAGTGCCCTGAGCAGGTGGGATGCTGGTCCTGTGTGAGTCCCCTGCAGAGTGTCCCCAGGGCTCCGCTGCTGTGATTGCCAGGTTCACTGTAGTGGTTCTGTGTCTAGCCATGGGCAAGGCATGCAGTAGGGTCTCACGAACTATTAACAGCATTTGAATGGAGGAGGGACTGGATGAAAGAGTGAGTGTCCACCACTGGGTAGATGTGTGCTCAGATGGCCTGGGCAGGGGATGGGCGCTCCTCCAAGGCCTCTGTTTCTGCCTCCCCTCTGCCAGAGTTAATAGTCCTAAGCAGGATGCCTCTAGGCTCAAAGAGGAACTTTCTAAATAGCCCCTACTCCTCCCAGGCAGGTTCCCATAAACCCAAGCCAGCTGCCCTGTGGGGAGTGAGAGAACTGGTGGACGCAGAGCCAGCAGTGCATGGCGCTGGGAGAGCAAGTGTCTGCCCCTGAGAACACCATGGGAATGCAAAGCAGGGCCTTTCTTGGGAAGACCAAGTTGCCCTTCCAGGGCAGCAGCCCAACCCTTTGACTTCTGGGTTCTTGCTGGATTCTGAGTGGGCAGCACTAGGAGATGACCTGTTTGCCAGCTCTGCGCTGGGCACTGTGGCTTGCTCTTGTGGGTGGAATGTTTGCATCCTTCTGGGGGCAGGCGATGTGCATTACAACCCCTGGGGTCACCCAGCCTGATCTTCACTCACTAAACACTACCCCTGAGACTGTCATACCTGTCCAACCCACTGATGCTTTGCCTAGCCTTGAAAAGAGTTTTGATTCCTGAAAAACCTGCTCCTAGGTGAGCCTCTCTCTATTCCTCCTCCTGCAGTCTCCTGACCCCAAAGAGGAAATGGGGTCCATGCAGTGAAGGCTGGGCTTGCCTCCCTCACTGAGTCTTCTGGCTGCTGAACCAGAAATTGCGAAACAGGATGAGGTGTAAATGATACATCAGTTAAAAGGAAAACCTGCTGGGGAACAAGTTAAATTTAGTTACTCAGTGCCCCTGACAAGTCTCCTTGGAAAAATACAACAGGAACCTGGGAACCCACCCTGGGATTCTAGGCCACTCCCAGTTAACCCCCCTCCCTGACACAGCATATTTTCCTGGGTTTGAGCCAAAACTCTGCCACCTACCAGCTGTGTGACCTCCATTTCCCCATCTATGAAATGGTGAGATTCATGACTACTTCAGATCGTGGTGAGGTTCAGATAGTTACTGATCACAGAACAAAGACAGACAAAAAGCGCCTCAGCCCCCAGCCCACACCCTTTTGGTGGGGACCCTAGAAATCAGCTCTGTTCAGTGCCAGTTAAGTTTCGTGTGTGCCGTTCAATAAAAGAACAGCGGCAGGAGGAAAGCCACGTACAAGCACTCATCACTCTTAGCAAAGCAACTTCTCTTCTTCCTCAAAACGAAAGTGAAGGGGGTGTTCAGGCCCCACACTCAGCCATGATCCCCTGAGTCATTTCACCTGTGCTACCTGTGATCTCAGGAGTGAGGTGGGAACCTCAGCGGGCTTCCCCTGAGGGTTCCTGCAAAACGCACACAGAGCGTGTGGCAAGATGCCTGGTGTAGAGCAAGGCTCTGAACCCGATGCAATGCTCTCTCCCTCTCTTTCTTGTTATGGCGGTGCCTTCAGGTATTAGCCTATCGTGGTTGTCATCTGAACCAAGAAAAGGAACCAGAAGAAAAGTTAAGTCCCGCCCGGGTACTTCCACGGGTCCTTAGAAGGAAAAAAGTACCTGTGTCTCCTGGGTCAGCAGGGACCTCGGCCATGCTGGCAGGAGCTGCAGGGGGCCTGGGAGACTTGGAGTCA
>SJYQ01010001.1:95263-164516 GCA_006410935.1 Redunca redunca | reverse complement strand
GTGATTATAATAACAAAAGCAACAGAGAGCAAATTAGAAACAGTTCCAACATGGAGCCAGAACTGGTCTATCCCTGCAACATTTGCAGAGCAAGCAAGAAAAATCCTGATGCCCTGTCCACTCTCAGACCAAGTAAGTCCCCATCTTGGGAGGCAGGGCTGGAAGTCCTAGAGGACTTCACTTGAACCAGAGGTGAAGTGCTGGACAACTCAATAAAAATAGGAAGCCGCAACGATATTTTTGCTACATTTTAATGTAAAACACAAGAAACGTGTGTCTCTATGTGCGTTGACAACGTTAATTTTAAATGAGGATTAATTGGGTGTGTTGGGAGAGATTGTCAGGTGTCTTCTGAGCTCAGGCTCAGGCTAAGTCACTGTGGGCGGCTGGGAGGCGCCACCCCAGGACTGACCACTAGGTGGCGCCCGCTCACCAACCTGAGTCCCGGCTCCCCTTGCCCAGTTCCTCTGATTTAGCGGGGGTGGCTCTCACTTGTCCCCCATCCTAGGATAACCGCAACTCCATCTGACCATATTCTGGCTTCTCAGCCATGTTGACCTTAGTGTGGACAGGGACACTCAGCCTTGGGCCTAGACCTGTGTGCCTGGTGGGTTTGCAGGTCACACTGGAGTCTGATCTGAGGGTCAGCTGCTTCTGGTCTGTGTCTGTATGCACATGTTCAGAGGGCCCTGTGTCCCCATCACTCACCTCTGAGCTGCAACCCTTCTTCTCCCTAACAGTGTGTCACTTCCTCTCTGAGCCTTGGTTTAATTATGAAACAGAAATAACAGATAAGAAAAAGCATGTTTATCTGTCACTTAGTAGGTGTTTACAAAATTTGCATCATTTAGAAAATGCCATGTGATTGATAGATCTCCATAATATAACTTTAGACATTGTGCTGCGCTTAGTTGCTCAGTCGTGTTTGACTCTTTGCGACCCAAAGGACTGTAGGCTGCCAGGCTCCTCTGTCCATGGAATTCTCCAGGCAAGAATCCTGGAGTGAGTTGCCATGCCCTCCTTCAGGGGATCTTCCCAAGCCAGGGATCAAACCCAGGTATCCTGAATTGCAGGTGGATTCTTTACTGTCTGAGCCACCAGGGAAGCCCAAGAATACTGGAGTGGGTGACCTATCCCTTCTCCAGGGGATCTTTCTGACCCAGGAATTGAACCAGGGTCTCCTGCATTGTAGGCAAATTCTTTATGAGCTGAGATGCCAGGAGAGCCCAAGTTGAGACACTAGGCAAAAAAAAAAAAAGGCAAGCGAGAAAGAGGAAGTAAAAAAAATCAATTTAATGTGGATGTGTTCTTCCTTCCTTAGCGTTCCATGGTACACCTGGAATGGAAACCATGAACCTGCTGTGAACATCTTACCACATTGAATGGGATTCTTACTTTTAAAGTTTTAATTAACTTGCATTTCCTCTTCTCTACTTAAGAGAATTTCAAGGTAATTTTGACTATAAGGATGGTCTCTCACTGAAATATCAGTGACTTACCCTATACAGAAACTTCTTTCTCCTGTAACAGTCTGGTAGGTAGCCCAGCACCATAGTGTTGAGGCCCAGGCCCCTTCTATTTTGTTGCTCTGCCATTTGTGGGCTTTATGTTCTAAGATGGCTGCTCAAGCTCCAGCCATCACAACTCCATTCCTTACAGGAGGAAGGAAGCAAGGGAAGAAGAATAAGTATCTCTCCTTTAAGAACACTCATGAATTGCACAGACATTCCCCTGACATCCCTCAGTCTCAGAGCCCAGGAGGGAGGCTGGGAAAGAAGGTCTTTATTCTGGGCTACCATGCTACCTAGCTAAAACTGGGGGATTGATTAACTTCCAAATAGGGGATAAGATATTGGAAGATACTTAGCTGTCCTTGCCATTTTGAAGCTGTTTTCACCCCCAAGAAAGGAGCAAGAAGCTCCTCTATGCTTTGAAGTATATCTGTTTAGCGGAGCTTCTGTATTGAGCAGGTCTGAGGCTGAGTTCACAGGTAGTTCCTACACTCTCAGAGACTCCCGTCCAGTGTGGAAGACAAAAGGAGAGAGGATGCTAGGGGCTCCTACTCTCCTTGGGAAGGACCAGGAGTTTCAAAATGGCGCCACTGCCTGCTGGAGCCCAGGTCCCTTTTTGCCTTGAAAAGCACACTTCTTTTTCATTGCTTGTGTTTTTCTGGAAACTATTAGAATTCTCCGCCCCAACCAGATGATAATTACATGTTACTGATCTTGAGTCTTTAAAATTTCTCTCTCTTTCTCCCTTTTAAAAGAGAGATATTTTTGCTGCACATTGTGTTGGCAAAACGCAGTCTCCTTTCTACCAGGCAGCCTGAATGTTATGATCATGGTTTCTTTGTGAATTCACCTCCAGGGGAGGAAGTGGAAAGGTCTGAAGGCACCAAGTGGGGACAATAATTATTGCCTTTGTCCAGGGGCAAAGGTCAGAGGACCAGAGGTGGCCAGAGGGAGACAGAGATTACACAAGATCTCAAGAGCTATGGTAGAGGGCAAGGAACAAAGATCAGACCAGGGGCTACGGGAGGCAGCAGGTTCTCTGTGCAGCTTTCAAAGGTTCTGCCCCAAAGCCATCTTCCCCAGGCTACATTCACTGCCCTTCAAGAAACAGGTCAGGGAGGCTCCTTGGGCCATCACTGCCTCCTGGAGTTGGACAGACCTGGGATTCTGACCCGGGGTTCTGATCTCGTGGCTCTATGCCCTGAACTCCTCACTATTTTTTCTGAGCTTCGATTTCTCCCTTAGAGAAAGGGGATCGTAGCAGCTCTGCCGGGGGTCTTTCTTTGCAAGCTTCCCTGAGATCGTACCCCGGAAGGTCCCAGCAGAGCACTGGGAGTGAAGTGTGTGCTCCGTGAGCAGGCACTGTTGTGTCTTGATACTGTGACCCCCATCTGTCCCTCCCTGAGTGACAAAGCAGTCCCATTCACTCATCTGGTTTTGCATCAAGTAATTCCTTGTGCCTCCTTTATCCCAGACTATGTGCTGGGTGCTAGAGCCGGGAGGGAGTGGGAGGTGAAAGTGAGCCCTCCCCTTGCTAGTTCCTGGTTCCACTTCTCATTTCAACTGCAGAAAAAGCCAGTCTCCTCAATCGAGGTATTGATGGGTGACTAAGGCCAAGTCCTGAGTCCCCCACCACTCCTGGAAGTGTTGGCTGGTAAGAGGCGTTGATCAGTTCAGTTCAGTCGCTCAGTTGTGTCTGTGTCCGACTCTTTGCGACCCCATGGACTGCAGCATGCCAGGCCTCCCTGTCCACTCCTGTCCTAGAATTTACTCAAACTCAGGTCCGTAGAGTTGGCGATGCCATCCAACCATCTCATCCTCTGTCCTCCCTGTCTCCTCCGGCCTTTAATCTTTCCCTGCATCAGGATCTTTTCAAATGATTCAGTTTTTCACATCAGGTGGCCAAAGTATTGGAGTTTCAGCTACAGCATCAGTCCTTCCAATGAATATTCCAGACTGATTTCTTTTAGGATGGACTGGTCGGATCTCCTTGCTGTCCAGGGAACTCTCAAGAGTTCTTCTAACTAACACCACAGTTCAAAAGCATCAATTCTTCAGCACTCAGCTTTCTTTATAGGTCAACTCTCACATCCATTCGTGACTACTGGAAAAACCATAGCTTCGACTAGATGGACCTTTGTTGGCAAAGTAATGTCTCTGCTTTTTATGAAGTTGTCTAGGTTGGTCATAATTTTTCTTCCAAGGAGCAAGCGTCTTTTAATTTCATGGCTGCAGTCACCATCTGCAGTGATTTTGGAGCCCCCCAAAATAAAATTTGTCATTGTTTCCATTGTTTCCCCATCTATTTGCCATGAGGTGATGGGACCGGATGCCATGATCTCAGTTTTCTGAATGTTGAGTTTTAAGCCAACTTTTTCACTCTCTTCTTTCCCTTTCATCAAGAGGCTCTTTAGTTCTTCTTCACTTGATATTTCTCCCAGCAATCTTAATTCCAGCTTAGGCTTCATCCAGTCCAACATTTCGCTTGATGTACTCTGGATATAAGTTAAATAAGCAGGGTGACAATATACAGCCTTGAAGTATTCCTTTTCCGATTTGGAACCAGTCTATTGTTCCATGTCCAGTTCTAACTGTTGCTTCCTGACCTGCGTACAGATTTCTCAGGAGGCAGGTCAGGTGGTCTGGTATTCCCACCTCTTTCAGAATTTTCCAGTTTGTTGTGATCCACACAGTCAAAGGTTTTGGCATAGTCAATAGAGCAGAAATAGATGTTTTTCTGGAACTTTCTTGCTTTTTCGATGTTGGGAATTTGATCTCTGGTTCCTCTGCCTTTTCTAAAACCAGCTTGAACATCTGGAAGTTCATGGTTCACATATTGCTGAAGCCTGGCTTGGAGAGTTTTGAGCATTACTTTGCTAGTGTGTTAGGTGAGTGCAATTGTGCGGTAGTTTGAACATTCTTTGGCATTGCCTTTTTTGGGGATTGGAATGAAAACGGACCTTTTCCAGTCCTGTGGCCACTGCTGAGTTTTCCAAATTTGCTGGCATATTGAGTGCAGCACTTTCACAGCATCATCTTTCAGGATTTGAAATAGCTTGACTGGAATTCCATCACCTCCACTAGCTTTGTTTGTAGTGATGCTTTCTAAGGCCCACTTGACTTCACATTCCAGGATGTCTGGCTATAGGTGAGTGATCACATTATTATGATTGTCTGGGTTGTAAAGATCTTTTTTGTACAGTTCTTCTGTGTATTCTTGCCACCTCTTCTTAATATCTTCTGCTTCTGTTAGGTCCATACCATTTCTGTCCTTTATCGAGCCCATCTTTGCATGAAATGTTCCCTTGGTATCTCTAATTTTCTTGAAGAGATCTGTAGTCTTTCCCATTCTGTTCTTTTCCTCTGTTTCTTTGTGCTGATCACTGAGGAAGGCTTTCTTATCTCTCCTTGCTATTCTTTGGAACTCTGCATTCAGATGCTTGTATCTTTCCTTTTCTCCTTTGCTTTTCGCTTCTCTTCTTTTCACAGCTATTTGTAAGGCCTCCCCAGACAGCCATTTTGCTTTTTTGCATTTCTTTTCCATGGGGATGGTCTTGATTCCTGTCTCTTGTACAATGTCACGAACCTCAGTCCATAGTTCATCAGGCACTCTGTCTATAAGATCTAGTCCCTTAAATCTATTTCTCAATTCCACTGTATAGTGTCCATATGAGCAAAGCACTGTCCTAAGCCCTCAGAGGGGCAGAACCTGACACGTTAGTAGGAAAGAGTCCGATATTTAAGACTGCTGTTCTCATTAACAAGTTTTACATTTTTTCCATGTTGAAATGGTATTTTGGATATATCTGGTTGAAAACAAAACTTGGTGACTGTGTGTCCACACCTGAGCAGACACACACAGCCCTGAACACAGACACACACACACAGGTCTGTCCATGCCTTCCTCACAGGGGACCCATCTCTCCAAGGTGCTCTGACCTCACATTACAGTTTGGTGTCTTTTGCCAGCCCTTTACAATTTGTTGTCTGAGCCCCTTAAGCGCACCTTGAGGCACAGAGTTGAATGCAAGTAATTGTTTGGGAGGTGATGCCAAGAAACCCTGGGAGGGCAGTGGGAACCTGGGGCAGGGGAACAATGGACCAGTTGCTAGCAAGCAAGCCACCTGGGTACACTTGAAGGCATTAGGAATGCAGGGCACATGGGGAGCATCTTCTTGGGGTTCCCCGCAGAGGGCAGGGAAGCTGACATGCTTACCCCCCCACTCCCATCCCTGGAAGAGGCTGCTCACACCTGTGTCAGTCCCCCAGGCTATCTGGCCTGCAGCATGGTGGGCAGAGAAGCTTCTGGACCAGAGAAAGCCTCAGGCACCAGGGCCGAGGAGTGTTGGCTAGAAGCTGGACCCATGTGGACAGACATGGAACAGGTGAAGCAGTTTTCCATACAATGGGGAAACCAGTGGCATTTGGCATACAGTTCTCTGGACAAGTCACTTTTCTTGGCACTTGAGCCTCAAGTGGTTAACTAGCTGGAAAGGGACAAACGGCAGATCAGATGATTATAGAGCCAGACCCTAACTCCATCCTTTGCAGCTTCCCCTGCCTTTGCTCATGCCTGAAAAGAGCAGGCAGGAGTCTGACTCCATGAATTTTAAAAATTCATTTTTGCATTTGCTCACTCGATCAAGTTAGATGCTTTTAAAGACAAATTTAATTATTTTGAGCTCAATAAAAGCCTTTTAATAAGCTGAACATCATAGTTTCAGCCTTCTGCTTTCAGGGTTATCAGTCATGGCAAGGAGGGGGCACGAAGGGGAGGGAGAGAGGTGGTGGAGGGACGTGGAGAGGGAGAGGGGCAAATCACATACATGGGCATGAACACACACACACACACACACACACCATTCACACATACACACACGGATGGATATTTATTTTAAATTTTTATTTGCACATTTAAACCCATAACTTGTTCTAAATCATTCGATTGTATAGCTTTTATAATATTTTGTTTTATTTTTAGAAAAAGTTCTTTTACTTCGGGACAACTGAACAAAGTGTTAAAGAAAATGCGATGCTGGTTTGGCACAGACTTCTTGTGTGTTCTGTCTCTCCCGTTGGCTCACACATTCTTCCTCACTCTGAACGTTCCGTCTATGCCTGCGACTGAGACAGGAAGCCAGACACACATGCTAAAATAATTTCAACAAATATCAACTCTAAACCAACTTCAAGCAGTCAAAATGGCAGGGCTGGTTCAGGCACTGCTGCCTTCCCCGATTGGTGGAGACAGCATGGACCACACAAGGCAAGAATGTTGCTGTGTTCATAAAAAGCTTTCTTTTTTCATTATTGATGCATTTACTTGTCCAGTGTAATGGCACCTACTGGTTTCGACTGTCCAGCACCCGGCCCCCTTCTTCTGACACAATCACTCCAGTTTTCCTTTGGTGAACTCTCACTCCCATCTCATCCACAATAGATGGGAGTAAGTGACCTCAGCTCTGGGTCCAGAGCAGGACATACAACTCAAACCAGTCCAATCAGAGCACTCTCTTCTTGTGACTGCAGGGATTGGCTGAGAGATCGGTGCATGACCTGAGCAAGCCAATAGGATTCTATTCTAGGACTTATGCTGGAAGATTGGGAACAAATTTTTTCTCATTTGACTTAGAGCTGTCAGGAAATGAATCTGGAGAAAAGGCAGGGAGAGGATAATCTGCCTGAAAGAGAAATCAGGAGAGATGATGACCAGTTTGATGGAGACAGACACCTTCCTAACATCATGGTGTGTACATCTGGACCTGGTCTAGCCCTGCTCCCAGCCAGTTACAAGAGTCAACAATTCCGTCTTCTTCTGACCACAGTGGCAGTTGGTTTGGGTCACTTGTTTTTGGCCACCTGCATGGCTTGCAGGGTCTCAGTTCACAGACCAGGGATTGAATCTATCTGCCCTGTGTGGAAGGGCAGTTTTAACCACTGACCCAAGAGGGAAGTCCCTGGGTCACTTATTACATAAAGAATTAATGAGAGCATACATTATTATCAGACAGAAAACTAAAACACTGGAGGACCTGATTCAAGGCTACTTGGTGGGCATCTAGCAATGGAAAGCGTTTTTGAAGAAGGAGAGAGAGGACAAGAACCCTTTGCCACATGCTTGGTGTGTGACCTCAGCTTTTCCTCTCTCAGTTTGGAACACTCTGTTCTCTAACAACATTAATATTAGGTGCTTCTTTCTTTTATCCTGATGAGATAATATTCCCTATTGTATGCATGAACTATTCATCACAGTTTTGTTCATAAAGATATTGTTGTTCACTTGCTCAGTGTCTGAGTGTCTGACTCTTTGCAACCCTATGGACTGCAGCACCCAAGGCTTCCCTGTCCTTCACTATCTCCCAGAGCTTGCTCACACTCATGTCTATTGAGTTAGTGATGCCATCCAACCATCTCATCGTCTGTTGCTCCCTTCTCTTCCTGCCCTCATCTTTCCCAGCATCAGGATCTTTTCCAATAAGTCGGCTGTCTACATCAGGCGGCCGAAGTATTGGAGCTTCACCTTCAGTCCTTGTAATGAATATTCAGGGTTGATTTACCCTAAAGGAAATCAACCCTGAATATTTGATCTTCTTGCAGATATATATATATATATGTGTGTGTGTGTGTGTGTGTATATATATATATGTGTGTGTGTGTGTATATATATATATATATCTTTATATATACACAAAAGTGAAGGAATTATAAACCTAGATGTCCAACCAAAGGAGACCAGTTAATTTGGAAATCTGTACAATAGAATGTTCTGGACGNCTGGACGAATGAAAAAATGTGATATATAAACTGATCTACGGAGAAAAGTGTTCATATTATATTAAAGAAAGATGTTTATAAAACTAGAGTATGATTCCATTTTTAAATACATGTGATTACGTATAACACAGAAAAGTGCCTAGAGAGAGTATGGATTATCTTTTAGCAAAACATAGGGATTTGTATTCCATATTTTCTAATATTTTTCTACAATACATGTGGCTTGCTTGTATGTCTTGTCCTCTGTGGCTGCCGTAACAAAATATACAAAAGAATGGTGAGTGGGGAGGAGGCGCTTAAAAAACTGAAATTTGTTTTCTCACAATGCTGGAGGCTGGAAGTCTGAGATTAGTGTGCTGACCTGGTTGTGTTCTGTCGAAAACGCTCTTCTTGGCTGACACATGGCTGCTTTCCAACTGTGTCCTCGGAAGACTGAGTGAAAGAGAAAGAGGTAGAGAGAGCACGAGGTGGGAGTCTGGGGGAGTTCTCTGGTGTCTCTCCTTATAAGGACACTAATCTCATCCTGGGGGCTCCACAATCACTATCTCACCCAAACCTAATTACATCTCAAAGGCCTCATCTCAGGGGTGGTTCTTGTTCAGTTGCTCAGTCGTGTCCTATTTTTTGTGACCCCATGGACTGCAGCACATCAGGCTTCCCTGTTCCTCACCATCTCCTGGAGTTTGTTCAAGTTCATGTCCATTGAGTTGATGATGCCATCCAACCTTCTCATCCTCTGTCATCCCCTTCTCCTCCTGCCTCAGGCTTTCCCAGCATCAGGTTCTTTTCCAACGAGTCAGCTCTTCGCATCAGGTGGCCAAAGTATTGGAGTTTTCAGGGTTAATTTTCTTTAGGATTGACTGGTTTGATCTCCTGGCTGTCCAAGAGACTATCAAGAGTCTTCTCTAGCACCACAATTTGAAAGCATCATTCTTCAGCACTCTGCCTTCTTTATGTGGGTTAGGGGCTCAATATTTGAATTTGGATATAGGGGACAAAATTTAGTCCATAGCTCTTTGTAATAAAAAATAACAAAACAGTTCTTTTTACTGAATGAGACTTTGCAACACAATGAACAATATACGCATAGTCACAGCAATGTGAAGAGCATTTACCGAGTTTCAGTTTTAGGATCAACTCACAGATAAAGCACAGAGGACTGAATTATGATACAGGGCAGAATAGGAATGTCACTTGTCTTGATAAGTTGTAAGTAAAAATGGAGAGAAGGCAGGTAGAAAGGAGGTGAAAGAAGATTGGGAGGAGGGGGCGAGCTAATGACCAGGCCGGCAGCCGCACAGTCTCAACTTGCCAGGTGGGGAGTCCAGAGATCCTGTCCCCTTAGAGGGGCCACCAAATAGTGTAGATCACAGTAGCTGAAGTCACAAAGACAATCATAACAGGAACCCAAAATAAGAACATCTTTATTGGGAAGTAGGGAGATGTGTCCATGTGTTAGATCCTCCGTTTGTCAAAGCAAGAAGCCAGTAGGTAATGTCTAGACTTTGGAAAACCACAGACTTAGAGGCAGAAGATTATTGTTTTGATAATGAAGTGGTCATTCTCAGAAGGAAGAGGTCTAAGGACTGTCGTCACCTCCAAGAACTGGGCTGTGAGCTTGGGAAAGACGGAGTATGGGCCATTGCTTTGGACTTGTTGTTTTACTTTGATTAAAAATGTAAAATATACACAATTGAATAGAACTATAACTTCGCCTGTTACAGATGATAAGGGACAACCTCCTGCTGATCTCAGGGGAGCTCTCAGTGAGGGGACAGGACTCACTGACTCGCTGCCCAGGCCTGTTTCCGGGAGGAAACTAGGATTCAGAGTCATAAAGCAACCCACGCCTGCAGGACCTTGGGGGGTGGGGGGTGGAACAGGTGAAAGAAGCCCAGGGGAGTTCCTCAGTACAGTGACTCTCCTGTGTATGATACTCTACTGGTGGATACATGACACCATGCGTGTGTCAAATTTTGACAATATAAAGAATGAATCTTGAGGTATGTTAAAAAACATTTAGGAGGTCAGAGGATCCCAGGATGGCAGAATGCAGCAAGACAATGTAACTATCTGACAAATGTGTGTCACAGCCTCAGGGAAACGGGTTGAGGGAAATGGTGCTGACCTGAGTATCTTTGGAAATGTGTGACCAAGGGGTTGGGGGAATGGTGCTGACCTAAGTACTGTTTCTTTGGAAATACGTGACCCTTGATAAGTTCTGATGAGAAGGGCACTTGATCTCTGGAGTCTTCCTCCCCAAAAACCGTCACCCCGGTCTAAACCATGAGAAAAACATCAGGCAAATTCTGATACATCAGACATCCTACAAAATATCTGACTAGCACTCCAAACTGTCAAGATCATAAAAAACAAGGATAGTCTGAGGAACTGTCACAGCCACAAGGAGCCCGAGGAGACGTAATGAATAAAAGTCATGTGGTGTCCTGGGTGGAATCCTGGACCAGGAAAAGGATGGTATGGAAAAGCTAAGGAAATCTGAATAAAGTTTAAACTTTAGTTAATGATAGTATATCAACATTCATTAATTAATTGTAGCAAATACACCACATTGGTACAAGATGTTAATAATAGGTGAAGCGGGATGTATGGAAACTCTACTATTTTATCAGTTTTTCCATAAACACAAAAGTGTTATAAAAATAAGGCTTATGTTTAGCTTTATGTTTTTTAATAAGATGCAAAGAAGAATGGGATTCTTTTTTACCTTTGAGTGTGATGCCTGGAGCTGCAGTGGTGTGATGTTCTAAAGCAGAGACTGAAAACTTTCCTGTAATGGGCCAAATAGTAAATATTTTAGGCACTGTGGACCATTTAGTCTCTGTAGCAACGGGTCAATTTTTTCAATTGCACAAAAGCAGCCATAGACAATGTGTAACTTGACTGATGTGGCTGTGTGCCAATGAAACTTTATTACAAAATCAGGCAGCTGGGGATTTAATCCATGGATCATAGTAGGGTAGAAGGCACTGGCTTTGGGTCATGAGGATGGTGGGTGATGAGGAGACCAGTTGACTTGTTTAGGTAACTGCTGAGGCTCCAGTCTCCAGGAGGGCCCATTGCCTGCCCCTGCCCCATCTCAAGTCAGTGTGAGACCTGCTGGAGGCCAGGGAGGGGCTCCTCCTGTTTCCTGCAGCACACACCAGCCTTGGGGCTGCAAGAGGGCAGGATGTATCTTGTCACCCTGTGTCCCTGGCACACGGAAGGTGTGAAATATTGCTTATCAGATTGTCTCTAAATGAAACTTTCACTCCTCTCTTGGCCATGTGGTCTACCTGGTGTTCCTAACCCTGCTGGATTTCTCTGTGCCCCGACTTCCATCCTGTCTGGTGCTCAGCCTCCCCACTTCCAAGGCATCACATTGCCTGGTGAACCCCCTTGCTGCCTCTGCTCATGCAGTCACCTGGTTTGGTCTCTACCATCCTGGTCTTCCTTTCTCATGTCCCTAAGCTCCAAATCCAGCCTTCATAAAACTCTCCTGGCTCCCGACAGTCCAGTCTTCTTGCCCTCACTGTACTGGGCCACGATCCCAGGCTGTGACTCTGTCTCTAGAACCAGAAGGTGAGCTCATTGACTTCAGGATTGGGTCTGATGCACCAGCAGCCCCCAGCAGGGCTCAGAAAATGCTTTTTTTTTTTTTTCTCCTTTTTGCAGGAGCTGAAGGGCAGTGAGTGCAAGGTGAAGCTGCCCCCTTCACTCAGATCTTAGCATCATGCTTGGCAGCTTGTAGATGCTGTTGTTGTTGTTTGGTATTGTTGTTGTTGTTTAGTCACTAAGTTGTGTCTGATTCTTTTGTGACACCATGGGCTGTAGACCTATTCTTCTATCCATGGGTCTCTCTAGGCAAGAATACTGGAGCGGGTGGCCATTTATTCCTCCAGGAGATCTTCCCGACCCAGGGATAGAATCCGGGTCTCCTGCATTGCAGGCAGATTCTTTACCACTGAGCCACCTGGGAAGCCCTTCAGTAAGTAACAGCTATAGTGGTTTTAGCCATTATTGGGCCAATATAACAATGTCTGCTCTAGCTAAACTCAAAGTGGGGAGGAGTGTCATCTTTTTGGTTAGAACTCGTGACTCCCCTCTCAGGTGGGGGACAAGCTCTACTCTGACACTATGGCTTGGGGAGGTGGTGTTGTCTGTGTGATTGGGACCTGAAAACTAATCCAGAAGCTTCGAGGGATATTCAGTGTTATGAAAACTGTCCCAGAAAGCCTGTTATTAATAAGTGGCTAATACTTACCTCTTCCAGGCACCTCTTGGCATTATCCAATCAGACCCCGCCTCACAAGCACTGCTGTTAACCCATTCTGCAGACCAGGCGACCAGTGGTCAGCAAGGGAAGTGGCCACCAGTGAGAGGCATTTGGGTTCCAGAGCTGGGCTGGGCACAGAACCATGGTCCCTGCTCTCACCAGCCAAGAGTAATGAGTTCTCGTGGTGTCTCCCCAGTTCTTTATAATCTGAAGCTTATCTTCACTAGATAAGGGGAACAGGTAAGGCAGAGGTGTGCTCTGGCTTGATCATAGGGCTCTATGGCCCAGAAGATTACAAAACCCTGGAATGAGGCCAAAGTGTTCATCTCTGGAGATTGACTCAGTTTTGGCAGATTGAAAAAGAAAAAAACTTTGACAAGACAAGAAAAGTGTTAGTCGCTCAGTTATGTCCCTTTGTGACCCCATCGGCTATAGCCCACCAGGCTCCTCTGTCCAAGGAATTTTCCAGGCAAGAATACTGGAGCGGGTTGCCATTCCCTTCTCCAGGGGATTGAACCTGGATTTACCCACATTGTGGGCAGATTCTTTACCATCTGCGCCACCAGGGAAGTAATAAGAACATTTGTAGTGGGCACTGCCTCACCCAGACCCTCTGGCATCTTGTCCCTGCTTCCACGTGAGTGGCTGCTAAGGGCTTGCACCTGGGAACATCTTCAGGAGCCACCCTGGGACCTGGGGGACCCTTCTCTGCTCTACTCCTAGGCAGGAAGAACCGGGAGCATCTGAGAGCCTGCCTCTCCTGGGGGCTGGGGGGGTGGATCTGTATCTCAGAGCTTGCCACAGATCCCCTGGAGATCAGCCTGAGGCTGGGGCTTTGCATAAAACAGTCCCCCTTGCACAACTTCTCCCTCTGCCCTTTTCCTGACTCCCTTCATTGTCTTCCTTGGGAGCACAACCTGGATACATGCTTTCACACAAGTACACGCCTCTGGGAAGAGCCCCACCTGAGACAGTTTCTTGCAGCCCTTATCGGAGCTTTCATCATGTCCTGGCAGATTATATCCCAAGAGGAAATATACAATGTTTTGCAAACTCTTTACCCCTATGAGGCCCAATGTACTCCCTGCCTGTGCAAGTGCTTTCACTGAGCGCCCTGAATGCTGCCTGAACTAAAACAGAGAGGTCGATGGAATTGCTTAAGGCCACACAGCAGCCCAGCAGAATTTGCTTCCTGTCCTTGAAAGGCATCCAGGGTTTGGGGCTGAGGGCAGCAGAAGGGACAGGGGAAAGCAACGCAGCTCAAGAAAGTAGAAGAGCCCGGCTCCAAAGAATTGTAAAATTTATTGTATAAGTATTGCAGCTTTTCAGAATGTCATCATTGCCACTAGTGATTACTGATACACAACAAGCGATTTCATCAGGCCTGTGGATTGGCATCCAAATACAGAGTCTTACGCAGCAGCAGCGTGGGCACTGCACCCAGCGTGCCACGGAGTTTACACACATGTAACTTGAACAGAACTTGGGAAACGGGGCTGCAAAAGAGAGCGGTTCCAACACCAAGGGAGCAACGTAAAAGCGTCGCCATCAGCACAACCACCGTGGAATCAGGCAGGCAAATGAGGGCGCAGCGGGTCCTTCCGAGCTCTATAGTACAGCAAAATTTGAAGCGCAGTTTCCGGAAAACCAAACTGAACATTTTTCTCTCCTTTATCACCAGGATGTTTTATGGATCTGGAAGCTTGGTGTTGCATGTAGAAAAAAAAAATTCTCTGAAACGTACAATTCACAGAGCAGACAGACAAGGAGGGGAAGGGGTTCGGTCCTTGGCCTGCCCCAGTGTTCGATAGACGTGGAGGGGAGTCGCTTTCAGCTCCTGGCAAAAACACGAGGACGCGGACGGCTCTGAGTGCACTCTGCTAAGGCCGTCTGTGTAGACCTGGGCTTTGCGGGGGAAAGTTTTCCTCCACAGGAAATATGATGATGGAAAAACAGGGAAATAACATGAGTAGAAAAAGCTGAGCTCCGCCACCTTCTCTGAGCCCAGCCTGGTCCCCCTCCAACCAGCCACTGCTGAGGACCCCTCCCCTTCAACCTTCTCCTGGAAAAGGGGGCCCTCCTAAGGGATGCTCAAAGGCTTTTCAAGAGTAAGAGCATGACAGCCAACACCGAGAGGAAGGCTGTATCCTCAGGGCTCTGGGTTCAGCAGGGAAACCAAGAGCTCTGCAGAAACACACCCATGGTCTTCTTGGGAGGTGCCCTGGCCCTGACAAGTTGCTCTACCATGAACTTCAGCAACTGTCGTCTGCTGGGCCCAGAGCCCAGGCATGATACTCTGGCATCGAGGACTGGACCACAATACTGGGGCACAACAAGGAGAGGGATGCTCTGCCCTCAAGCCAGCTGAGGTCAGTAACCCTCACCCCTGCTTCCTTTTCTAATTTGTTGCCCATCTGGCAAGTGCAGACCACACATTCCCCCTCACAACCCCAGCAACAAGATGCAAGTTTTGGCTCAAGAGGAAGGACCTCAGGGACCCCTCGGTCTGGCCTCCATCTAACTCTAGAAACAAAGTCCACATCTAGGCTTTTGACCCAGATAGGAGTTAAGTACTGACAGGAGGCTGGAGGGGTGGCCTGACCAAGGGAGGCACAGCCAGGGTGGAGGGANGAGTGAGAAAGGCAAGCCCGGGTGAGTAAGGGCGCTGTCCAGGAACGCTGCTGCCTGAGGACAGAAGGGGTCAACCGCTTCCTCAGTAAGGCACTAGGGAGACGCTTCACATAAAGGAAAGATACGTTTTTTTAAAAAAACTTTATAAATGTGTCCCTGTACCTTTCAGGACAAACTCTAGGGATGTCTCTGCATGAATGACCTTTACAAATAATCTTCAAGAGAGAGACAGAGGTTAGGCTACCACAGAGAGGCAGGTTTTATTGTCAAGGGACCAGAACTTTCTGCCAGGCTGGTGAGCAGGCACTCAGACACTTCGGTCACCTATTGGTCACCATGTTCTTAAAAGGTATATAATAGAAATAGTTCAAATGGTCAGAACTTCAAAACTCTTCTCAAGTTTTTCAAGCAATAAAAAAGGTTGTTTAAAACAATAGTTATGGCCTCTTATCCTTTTCTTTCCTGTTAACCGGCTAGTTGGGATTCTGTCGAAAATGAAGAGACACTTCTGCGGGATGGGCGGGGCGGGGGGGTGCTACTCTCTTGCCCGGGGTGTCACCCCATGGAATATGAGCCCGTCCTTGGTGGCAGGAAGGACTCTCCTTTGCTCAACTATCTCCCGGGCATCTCCATCTACACACACACACGCCACCCGTGAGGGGTCCACCAATATCTAAGCAGTAAAATGCTGGTAAACAAGAGTTGTGTCTGACAAAGACGCTTGTGAAAACACAGACACACAAAGACACCAAAAACGATGGTTTCCACGGGGAAGGGAATGAAAATGCGAAGAGAGAGAAGGGGAAGGATTCTGCTTCTACGTCCTAAAGCTTGAGTTTGTGTTGGTTTGACGGTTTTTCTCATTTTCACCCTTTCTCAGTGTCCTGGGAGAAACCTGGGCATACCGCTCTTTCCTCTCTGGTCTTCTGGCTATGGGCCTGTTACGTGAAAACCGATATAAAGACAGGGGTGAGGTCACGTGGCTAGTCCTTTGGGCCCTTCCTACACGCCAGCAGGCTGCACCCACCTCAGCTGGCGCAGTGTGGAGCCGGCTGAACTGCCGAAGCATCCTGCATGCCCAAGCCACCTAACTGCCTCTGGCAGGACCCTGGCGATGCAGGCAGGGAGCACCTTGGCGAGCCCCTTCCTATGGGGACCTTCATGGTTCAAAAAAGAAGAGAAAAAAAAAAAACAAAACTAAGATTCCTTCAGTAACAGTCAATCTTCATTTCGGGAAGAGCAAAGCCCACCTTCCTGGAACTTGGGGCCTGGAGTTAACTTTTCCTATTTCACTTGTGATCCAAAGGCTGTCCTGGCCCAGAGGAGGGCTAAACTCGTCTCCTTCAGGAGGGAATGTAGACCGAGGTAATAACCTATCACTAGATGAAAGCTTCTACTCTGCAGGAGGTCAGCCCTGGGGAGCCTCTCTCCAGCCCCAGCGTGAGCCCACGCTCTGCCTGAAGTTGACCGGGAAATTCTGACATTTCTCCCTTAAAAGTCTTGACACACGTGGATAGAAGTTTCCATCAAACAAGCACTGACATATTTATATTAAAAAATAGTGCAAAAGCTCAACATTTATATAAATAACTCTAAACCCCTGCTTTGTAGTTTTTTTTTTCTTTACAAGGTAATACACACTTTCTCAGTTGGCACTCAAAAATTGCCATTTTTTTTTTCTCTTCTAGTTCAGAAAACAACTTTTTTTTGTAATAGGCCTCTTCTAATACAAAAATACTCCTGCCCTCGCACATACAGTTTCTCTTATTTTATATATATTTATATATATAATATTGCAGATCTTTAAACAAAGGTTTTGTGCAAATATGTCTTTAAAGTTAAGTGAAATCATCATAAACAAACAAAAGAAAGTAAGCATTCACGCACGCAGCTCAACTAGAAACAGAAAAGACTAGTGTAGAATATTTTTTTTTCTCTTTTGCCTTCAAGACACAGCTCGACAAAGAAACGTGGGATTTTTTTTTTTTTGCCTTTTTTTTTTTTTGCAAGCTTTCTTAGCTTGTGCATTCAGACCAGACAGAACACGTAAATATTTATACACAGAGAGGTGGGGGAGGGGGGAGGAGGATGGTTACGCGTCGCATTTTCTGTGTGTCGCCCCGGCCTCCTCTCTCTTTTCTTCCAAGAAGTGCGGAGTGATTTGCGGTTTTACCTGCTGCGACCCTGGCCCGCCCTCGGACTCCTAGAGCGGGTGTCCCTTCTGTTTATCCTTCTCTTTGCTCCAGGCCGCTGTGCTCTCCAGGGGGGCGATGTGTGCGGGGTGCAGCCGGGTGCCCTCCAGCAAGGAGGCCGGCCCGCCGCTCTGCTGGTGCTGGAAGGTGGAGGCGCCGGGGTAGTGGCCGATGACCTCACTGTAGGTGGGGGGCGGGCCCTCCATGCGCCCGCCGCCCCCGTAGCACGTGGCGCTGATGCCCGAGTTACTGCTGGGGGGGCAGGGGCCGCCCAGCATGGCACTTTCCATCAGGTCGCTGTCGAAGATGGTTCTGTTCGGGGGTGCGCGCACCGACTCCCGGTTCAGCTCCAGCTGCTGCTCGGGGTCCCGCAGCTGGAGCGTGCAGGGGCCCTGGTAGGGCGGGGGCTCCTCCCCGTCCGACAGCGAGATGGTGGGTGGCAGATCGATCTCGTGCTGCAGGTACGGGTAGGTGGGCTGGAAGCGGTGGAAGCGGTCCCGCTGGGCAAAGGCGGGCACAGCCAGGCGGTCGGTGGCCCGGGGTGGGGCATACACCTGCGGCTGGAGGGCAAGAGCCAAGTTAGGGTCCTTCCCGCACGCGCAGCAGGGCCCAGAGCGGGGGGTGGGGGTGTTGGTGGGGGGGTGCCGCTTATGACTCTGCTCTCTGAGGAGTGAGGGTGGGGGTAGGGAGCAGAGCCCGGAGTCCAGCGCCCGATGCCTGGAGAGCCCTGGAGTGTCACATAGTGGCGTCACACAGTGGCGTCACACGGTGGAAAGAGAGGCAGTCCGAGTCCTTCGGTGTCGCAGAGATTAAGGGCTGCTTGCTGGGAGTGGGGAGCACACAGTGTCCCGGCAGGGACCATCCCGGATGCCCANGAGGAAAGCTGCCACCTGCCCCTCTTGAGAGCTCAGGGGGCAAGATGAGGTCTTGGACACTGAGGGAAGAAAAAAGGATTTCGAGACCAGGTGGCCAGCCTCTGTTTCTCTTTGGCCCTCGGCCTTCCAAAGAGAAAGTTCCTATGGATGCTTTCAAAACTTAATAATTCGAAACGATTAAAGTGAAGAGGAAGGTAAGGAGGGTTCATACCTGATGTTTGCTGGATGCTCTTCTGATGTGCGTACTAGATACCAGTTCTGGAGAGCGAAATCCCTAAGTGGTACTGGGTCAGAATGTCCACACAGAAAAGCTGCAGATGGGGGATAGAGAAGATTAGTTTTGTTCTGTCATTCTCAGTCTCCAGGTGGACTCTGCAGCTTTTGCCCCAGGGAACAAAGTGGACAGAAGTACAGAAACTTCCTGTTTGCAGCCCAGACCTTCTCCAGCTCCTGAGAACTTGCTCCAGTGATGGAGCCCCAAAGGAATTTGTGGATTCCTCTCCCACAAGTGTCAGGGGCAGGGGTGCTGGGAGAATGTGGAGTTCACAGAGAATGGCAGAGTCATAACAGATGAAATAGAATTAAAGGAAAAAAGAAAAAAAGGCTGAGTGAGCCAATATGCTTATTTTTCCTCCAAATAGAAAAGTTTTGGTAAAGGCTTGCTTACAATTCTAATGAGTAAGTTACAGTTCTGTGATTTTTCCTAAGACACAATCATTCAGTGCACATTTTGAAGGTCTATGCCCCAGGTGCTGGACTGCAAAATTCAGTTCAACTACTGCATGACTAAAGCCACATCTCTCTACTCTGTGTTAGAAGCAACCAATCCAGAAGGGGAACAGGTAATTAAAGTGCACCAGGTTGGTTAGAAGGAAGGACACTAGTCAGAACGAATATGAAGTCTCAGATGTTGAAGACAGAGCATAGTGTGTGTGTTGACAAGCAGTTTGATTGGGCTGGATTAAGGTGTACTTGTGGAAAGAGCTTGTTAGTGAAAATACTGGCAGAAGGTTCTCCCAACTTTTACACTGTTAGCAAAAGCCAACCAATTTGGAGTTTGGATTTTTATCTGTTTGGAATGTGAAGTTGTGAAAGGAAAGCTATATATTAAAAAAAAAGAAACAAAAAAACATTGTTTTAGGAAATCTAATATCACAGAAGCAGACTGAAGGCCCAAAGGCCATGAACTGAAGAGGTTTGGGTGGAGCTGGGAGATTGGGAGATAGAAGATATTTGGTTTTGTTTTGGTAGCATTTTCCATGATAGAAGAAACAATAGTGAACTGAAACGCAAGGCAACTAATCTCATTTTACCAGATTCATGTGACCTCAGGCAAGTTACATTTTCCAGTTAAATCTTTCTCCTCTCTTGGCTCAAAAATTTCTTGATTCTTCATTGTGTTTGAAGTCCTGGAGTTCCACACAATATTCACACAACAGAATGCTTAGGAACTACTGAATGCTAAGAAATTGAAGTGATAACAAAAAAAAGAAAGAAAGAAAAAAAAAAAAAGAAATTGAAGTGAAATACAGGTGCTGCCCTTACTGAGCTCAATGTATAGCGGGACAGCCAGAAATGTAGACTACAGAATGAGAAGTGCTGCATTAAAGGAGTGAACACTATGAGTGATGTATTAGTAATTATCGATTAAAAATTAGTCATAAAATAAATTATTAATTAAACGAGGTTATGTATGAGTCAATAAAAGTAACATCGAACTGGGCCTGAAAGGATCATTTAAGTAATAATATAACCAGTTCTCTGGGCAAATTATCTATGACATAATAAGTGTTCAGTAAATAGTACTCAGGAAATGGCAACCCACTCCAGTATTCTTGCTTGGAGAATCCCATGGACAGAGGAGCCTGGCAGGCTACAGTCCATAGGGTCGCAAAGAGTCGGGCAGGACTGAAGCAAGTGAGCGTGCATGTGTACACAAAATTGTTAAAGTCACCAGAAAGAAAATGAATGGTTCTGTCGAGGTTAGGGACATTAGGGGCATGCCCTTACAATAGTAGGTAAGCAGCTGCTTTTACCCTTGAAAATAGGAACCATGTCTTATATGCATTCATGTTGGCATACAGAATTTGCCTAACGCAAATTATTCTATAAAGTATGCAATAAACATTTTCCCATATGACCTCTTCAAAATAGTATGACAAAGTAGACTTCAGCTACTGCAAGAAGATCATTCCCTCATGGTTTCCTCTTTTTCTCTTCTTGGTATGGGGTCCTGGCAGCTTCTGGCTCACAGCTCTGACAAAGTCAGAAGTAAGAGGGAAAGATACAAAATTCCGTATTGCCATGAAGACCTCTTCTTCCCTTCTTCTCACAAATGCTGTGACCTAAAGTAACTGGTCATGATGTAGAGAGACGAGGCAGGTTCCGGAATCCTTTAGACTTCCTTGATTTGGGAATTGCTTTTTCCCATGCTTTTCAGTAGGTCTCAGTGTTATATGTGTACTTAAGTATGTGTGTGTATAACCAAGAATTCTATAGGAATACGCATTTGATTTGCTTAAGTTTCTGAAGTGAGTAATTATATAAACTATAGAGGGGCCACAGCTCTTTTAAAATCACCCACCACGGCCAAAAACATACCTTATACACAATGGATTTGAATACTTGTTACTTTGCTTTGTTGCTTTCATTTATTTCCTTCCACACAACAACCTTTCTCAACATCCTTTCCTTTTACCCTCCTATTTTTTAGGCTGTTTCAGATGTTATCCAGTTATATGCACCCATTTGTCCTCTGGCTATAAAATTATCTTTCTCTATCCATTAAAAAAAAAAACAGATTTTGTTTTATTAGGAAGTTATTTCTTGGCCCAGGCTTAATTTAAGAAGCCAAGATTGCCATTATTCTTAGTGTCTCGGGACCTCCAGAGTCCAATCTAGTGTGCCTCCATTGTGTCATGTGTACAAAACCTGCCATGTGCCATAGGCTGGGCTGGAGCCTAGAAATGGGAAGATGGCTTAAACTTCTATTTGACCTCAGGGCACAAAGCTCAGTGATCATTTTCTCCTTTTCTCCTTTGACATAAGTCTGAGGGAGAGTATATACCAAAAAGGGCTATGTCTCTATTCCATAAAGAGCTTGTCCACATGAAATGAAAGCATAAACAGCTTAATAAGGCAAAAGGCATGAACAGACAATTTTTTTTTCCCTTTAGCCACACCGTGGGGCTTGTGGGATTCTAGTTTCCAGACCAGGGATCAAACCTGGGCCCTCTGCAATGGAAGCACAGAGTCCTAACCATTGGACCACTAGGGAATTTCCTGAACAGATAAATTTTTAAAAGAAATACATTTATTTAACCTTACTTAAAACACACACACACACCATCACCACAACATTGTAAAGTAACTGTCCTGCAATAAAACATACATATATAACTCAATCTTGTTCAGTTCAGTTCAGTCGCTCAGTCGTGTCCGACTCTGCGATCCCATGGCCTCAAACTTGCTAGGCAGAAAAAAAAGGGAAAATTAAAATGAAGTACCTACCAAAATAACAAAAACAATTTTCAGTGTTTACAATCATTGCTGGCAGATTCATTAAAAAAAAAAAATTCCCATTGTCCATTTTCAGTGGCATGAGTTGGTACTAGCGGTTTGAAAAACAACTTCAAAGTTTGTATAGCGTCTTAAATATGTCCATGTCCTTTAGCCAAATTACTCTATTTCAAGAAATGTATCTTAAAAGGTACTCTAACTACAGAAAAACTAACGTTGAAAAATTGGGAGTTCCCTGGTGACTCAGTTGGTAAAGAATCTGCCTGCAGTGCAGGAGACCTGGGTTCAATCCCTGGATCAGGAAGATCCCCTGGAGGTGGGAATGCAACCCACTCCAGAATTCTTACCTGAAGAATTCCATGGACAGAGGAGTCTGGCAGGCTACAGTCCATGGGATCGCAGAGTCAGACACAACTGAGCAACTAACACACAACTATAGGAAAATGACTATAGAAACTGATTCACCCAATGAAATTTGCAGTTATTACAGTAATACATATGAAGATTATGCAAAACTACAAAAACAGATTATGATAGCATCATTTATTATGATGATAATAAATGAAGGCAGGATTTGTTTATTTTGTGAAACCAGAGCTTGACTCAATGCCTAGGAAGAAACCTGGCAAAATAAGTGCTCAGTAACTATCTGTGCAAAATATTGGACAACAATGAATTTGTACCATATCTTTATAACTAGCAAGACCAAAATATCTAAAAGGTTAACTATGCTTATATTTTAGAGCAACTATGAAAAATCTTTTAAACTCTTTTTTTATTCAGTAATTTTCTTCTTTTAAATAAGCAGGTACTACTTTTATTAGAAACCTGTATACAGGTCAGGAAGCAACAGTTAGAACTGGACATGGAACAACAAATTGGTTCCAAGTAGGAAAAGGAGTACATCAAGGCTATATATTGTCACTCTGCTTATTTAACTTATATACAGAGTACATCAAGAGAAACGCTGGGCTGGAGGAAGCACAAGCTGGAATCAAGATTGCCAGGAGAAATATCAATAACGTCAGATATGCAGATAACACCACCCTTATGGCAGAAAACAAAGAAGAATTAAAGAGCCTCTTGATGAAAGTGAGAGAGGATAGTGAAAAAGTTGGCTTAAAGCTCAACATTCAGAAAACGAAGATCATGGCATCCGGTCCCATCACTTCATGGCAAATAAATAGGGAAACAGTGGGAATGGTGGCTGACTTTATTTTTTGGAGCTCCAAAATCACTGCAGATGGTGATTGCAGCCATGAAATTAAGATGCTTACTCCTTGGAAGGAAAGTTATGACCAACCTAGATAGCATATTCAAAAGCAGAGACATTACTTTGTCAACAAAGATCTGTCTAGTGTAGGTTATGGTTTTTCCAGTGGTCATGTATGGATGTGAGAGTTGGGTTGTGAAGAAAGCTGAGCACAGAAGAATTGATGCTTTTGAACTGTGGTGTTGGAGAATACTCTTGAGAGTCCCTTGGACTGCAAGGAGATCCAACCAGTCCATCCTAAAGGAAATCAGTCCTGGGTGTTCATTGGAAGTACTGATGTTAAAGCTGAAACTCTAAAACTTTGGCCACCTGATGCGAAGAGTTGACTCATTTGAGAAGACCCTGATTCTGGCAGGGATTGGGGGCAGGAGGAGAAGGGGACGACAGAAGATGAGATGGTTGGATAGCATCACCAACTCAATGGACATGGGTTTGGGTGGACTCCAGGAGTTGATGATGGACAGGGAGGCCTGGCACGCTCTGGTTTATGGGGTCGCAAAGAGTCGGACACCACTGAGCAACTGAACTGAACTTTTATAATGAGAAAAAATGATGTGAATAAATACAGAGGGAAACATTCGGTGAAAATTGATACTGTTTTAACAGTTTTCTAATTTGTTATTTTTATAAATTAAAAACATGAAAATTCAAGTGAACTTTCAGATTGTCAAAAGTTTTAAGGTTGATAGAAAAAATAGGAAGACCATTTTTAAAACTGTTAAAAGGCTGTGAGAAGGGTTATTGTTCAATCACTAAATTGTGTCTGATCTTGATTTATTTCCTTGCAGTCCAAGGGACTCTCAAGAATCTTCTCCAGCACCACAATTTGAAAGCAACAATTCTTTGGCGCTCAGCCTTCTTTAGGGTTGAACTCTCACATCCTTACATGACTACTACTGAAAAAACTATAGCTTTGACTAGACAGACTTTGTTGGTAAAGCGATGTCTCTGCTTTTTAATATACTGTCTCGGTTTGTCATAGCTTTCCTTCCAAGAACAAGTGTCTTTTAAATTTCATGGCTGCGCACCACCTGCAGTGATTTTAGAGACCAAGTAAATAAAGTCTCTTACTATTTCATTGTTTCCCCATCTATTTGACATGAAGTGATGGGACCAGATGCCATGATCTTAGTTTTTCAAATATTGAGTTTTAAGCTAGCTTTTTCACTCTCCTCTCTCAGTTTCATCACGAGACTCTTTAGTTTCCCTTAAATTTCTGCCATTAGAGTAGTAGCCTCTGCATATTTGAGGTTGTTGATCTTTCTCCTGGCAATCTTGATTCCAGCTTGTAATTCATCCAGCCTGGCATTTTGCATGATGTACTCTGCATATAAAGTTAAATAAGCACAGTGACAATATACAGAGTTGATGTACTCCTTTCCCAATTTTGAATTAGTCAATTGTTCCATGTCTAGTTCTAAGTGTTGCTTCTTGATCACATACAGGTTTCTCAGGAGACAGGTAAGGAAGTCTGATATTGCCATCTCTTTAAGAATTTTCCACAGTTTGTTGTGATCCACACAGTCAAAGGCATTTAGCATAGTCAATGAAGCAGAAGTAGATGTTTTTCTGGAAGCCCCCTGCTTTCCTCATGATCCAGCAGATGTTGGCAATTTGATCTCTAGTTCCTCTTCCTTTTCTAAAGCCAGCTTGTACATCTGGAAATTCTTGGTTCACATACTGCTTGAAGACTAGCTTGAAGGATTTTGAGCATAACTGTATGAGCATGTGAAATAGGCTCAAAGAGAACATTGTTTGGCATTCCCCTTCTTTGAAATTGGAATGAAAACTGAACTTTTCCAGTCCTGTGGCCACTGCTGAGTTTTCCAAATTTGCTGACGTATTGCGTGCAGCACTTAACAGCATCATCTTTTAGGATTTTAAATAGTTCAGCTGGAATTCCATCACTTCCACTAGCTTTGTTCATAGTAATACTTCCTAAGGCCCACTTGACTTTACATTCCAGGATGTCCAGCCCTAGGTGAGTGACCACACCATTGTGGTTATCCAGGTCTTTGAGATATATCTTGTGTAGTTCTTCTGTGTATTCTTGCCACCTCTTCTTAATATCTTCTGCTTCTGTTAGGTCCTTGCCATTTCTGTCCTTTATCATGAGCATCTTTGCATGAAATGTTCCCTTGCCATTTCCAATTTTCTTGAATAGATCCCTAGTATTCCCTATTCTATTGTTTTCCTCTATTTCTTTGCATTGTTCACCTAAGAGGGTCTTCTTATTTCTTCTTGCCATTCTCTGGAACTCTGCATTCAGGTGTATCTTTTCCTTTCTCCCTTGCCTTTCAGTTTTGTTTCCTCAGCTATTTATAAAGCCTCCTCAGACAACCACTTTGCTATCTTGCATTTCTTTTTCTTTGGGATGGTTTTGGTCACTGCCTCCTGTACAATGTTATAAACTTCTGTCCATAGTTCTTCAGGCACTCTGTCTACCAGATCTATCCCTTGAATGTATTTGTCACTTCCACTATATAATAAGGGATTTGATTTAGGTCATACGTGAATGGCCTGGTGGTTTTCCCTACATTCTTCAATTTAAGTCTGAATTTTGAAATAAGGAGCCCAGGATCTAAACCACAGTCAGCCCCAAGTCTGATTTTGCTGACTGTATAGAACTTTTTCATCATTGGCTGCAAGAACATAATCAATCTGATTTCAGTATTGACCATCTAGTTGGTTCATGTGTAGAATCATCCCTTCAGTTCAGTTCAGTCGCTCAGTCGTGTCCAACTCTTTGCGACCCCATGAAATGCAGCACGCCAGGCCTCTCTGTCCATCACCAACTCCCGGAGTTCACTCAGATTCACATTCATCAAGTCAGTGATGCCATCCAGCCATCTCATCCTCTGTCATCCCCTTCTCCTCCTGCCCCCAATCCCTCCCAGCATTAAAGTCTTTTCAAATGAGTCAACTCTTCGCGTGAGGTGGCCAAACTACTGGAGTTTCAGCTTTAGCATCATTCCTTCCAAAGAAATCCCAGGGCTGATCTCCTTCAGAATGGACTGGTTGGATCTCCTTGCAGTCCAAGGGACTCTCAAGAGTCTTCTCCAACACCACAGTTCAAAAGCATCAATTCTTCGGCGCTCAGCTTTCTTACACTCCAACTCTCACATCCATACGTGACACTGGAAAAACCATACCCTTGACTGAGCGACTGAACTGAACAGAACTGAACTGACTAGACAGACCTTAGTCGGCAAAGTAATGTCTCTGCTTTTGAATATGTTATCTAGGTTGGTCATAACTTTTCTTCTAAGGAGTAAGCGTCTTTTAATTTCATGGCTGCAGTCACAATCTGCAGTGATTTTGGAGCCTAAAAAAATAAAGTCTGACACTGTTTCCACTGTTTCCCCATCTATTTCCCATGAAGTGATGGGACCGGATGCCATGATCTTTGTTTTCTGAATGTTGAGCTTTAAGCCAACATTTTCACTCTCCTCTTTCACTTTCATCAAGAGGCTTTTTAGTTCCTCTTCACTTTGTGCCATAAGGGTGGTGTCATCTGCATATCTGAGGTTATTGATATTTCTCCCCGCAATCTTGATTCCAGCTTGTGTTTCTTCCAGCCCAGCGTTTCTCATGATATGCTCTGCATATAAGTTAAATAAGCAGGGTGACAATATACAGCCTTGACGTACTCCTTTTCCTATTTGGAACCAGTCTGTTGTTCCATGTCCAGTTCTAACTGTTGCTTCCTAACCTGCATACAGATTTCTCAAGAGGCAGGTCCTTGGGGTGTTGGAAAAGGGTGTTTCCTATGACCAGTGTGTTCTCTTGACAGAACTCTATTATTATCTTTGCCCTGCCTCATTTTGTACTCTTAGGTCCAAACTTGCCTGTTACTCCAGGTATTGCTTGACTTCCTACTTTTGCATTCCAATCCCATATGATGAAAAGGACATCTCTCTCTCTCTTTTGGGTATTAGTTCTAGAAAGTGTTGTAAGTCTTCACAGAACTGGTCAACTTCAGTTTCTTTGGCATTAGTGGTTGGTGTATAGACTTGGATTACTTGTGATGTTGAATGGTTTGCCTTGGAAACAAACGTAGATCATTCTGTTGTTTTTGAGGTTGCATACAATTACTGCATTTCAGTAGCTTCCCTGTTGGTTCAGATGGTAAAGAATCTTCTTGCAACATGGGAGACCCACATTTGATCCCAGGGTCAGGAAATCCCCTGAAGAAGGAACTGGCAACACACTCCAGTATTCTTGCCTGGAGAATCCCATGAATACAGGAACCCAGAGGGCTAGAGTCCAAGGGGTTGCAAAGAATTGGACATGACTAAGCAACTAACATACACACACACACTGCATTTTGGACTCACTTATTGACTATGAGGACTATTCCATTTCTTCTAAGTTATTCTTGCCCACAGTAGTAGATATAATTATCATCTGAGTTAAATTTGCCCTTTCCCATCCATTTTAGTTCACTGATTCTTAAGGTGTCAGTGTTCCATCTTGTCATCTCCTGCTTGACAACATCCAATTTACCTTGATTGATGGACCTAACATTCCAGGTTCCTGTGCAATATTCTTCTTACAGCTTTGGACTTTACTTGCACCACCAGACACATCCACAACTGAAAGTTGTTTCCGCCTTGGCCCATCCACTTCTTTCTTTCTTGAGCTATTAATATGCCTCCTGCAAAAGGTCCGTCTAGTCAAGGCTATGGTTTTTCCAGTAGTCATGTATGGATGTGAGAGTTGGACGGTGAAGAAAGCTAAGTGCCGAAGAATTGATGCTTTTGAACTGTGGTGTTGGAGAAGACTCTTGAAAGTCCCGTGGACTGCAAGGAGATCCAACCAGTCCATTCTGAAGGAGATCAGCCCTGGGTGTTCTTTGGAAGGAGTGATGCTAAAGGTGAAACTCCAATATTTTGGCCACCTCATGGGAAGAATTGACTCATTGGAAAAGACTCTGATGCTGGGAGGGATTAGGGGCAGGAGGAGAAGGGGACAACAGAGGATGAGATGACTGGATGGCATCACCGACTTGATGGACATGAGTTTGAGTGAACTCCAGGAGTTGGTGTTGAACAGGGAGGCCTGGTGTGCTGCAATTCATGGGGTCGCAAAGAGTCGGATATGACTGAGCAACTGAACTGAACTGAATTCCCAAGTGGCGTATTAGATACCTTCCAACCTGTGGGGCTCATTTTCCAGTGTCATATCTTTTTGCCTTTTCATACTATCCATGGGGTTCTCCAGACAAGAACATCGGAGTGGGTTGCTGTTTCCTCCTTCAGTGGACCATGTTTTGTTAGAACTCTTCTCTTTGATCCATCTGTCTTGGATGGGTCCTGCATAGCGTGGCTCACTGTTTCATTGAGTTAAGCAAACCCCTTTGCCACAATAAGGCTGTGATCCATTAAGGACTGTGTGAAGGGGCTCTTCATAATTAAAACAATAAACCCTTGCTCAAGGACAGATAGATCACTGAAACAGAAATAACTGAGAATTAGGTGATTTAATATATAATAAATGAGACTTCATCAAAAACATAGAAAAATGAAGGATTATTTAATTAATAATATTTAGTTAATGATATTGAGATAGCTAGTTCCCAATATGGAAAAGATCACTTAGAATCATACCTTATATCGCAATATAAATTACAGATTAACTCAACAGTTAAGTTTTATAATGTCACTCCTTGGAAAAATTAGAATAATTTGATTACTTAATATAGATAGAGATGAGTTATGATACACTATGCTAAAATCTAACAAAAAAAATGCCAGAAGAAAAAATATACTTATTGAGGTAAAAAAATTGAATACTCAATATGCTTACCAACACACATACACATGCAATCACCAGGCTGAAACAGGAAAATAGACAAGGAAGTTTATACTATGATAACAGATTAATATATATCAAATATAATTTTATATAGTTTTATAAAAATATCAAATTATCACAGACAGTTAAAGGACAGGCTAAAAAATGGAGATCATTAAAATATATGTTGCTCTAAGAAATATATATATGCATGTGTGTGTGTATATATATATATATACATACAGATACAATGCAACAAAATAGAGGAAAACAACAGAATGGGAAAGACTAGAGATCTCTTCAAGAAAATTAGAGATACCAAGGGAACATCTCATGCAGAGATGGGCTGAAACAACAGAAATAGTACGGACCTAAAAGAAGCAGAAGATGTTAAGAAGAGGTGGCAAGAAAACACAGAAGATCTATACAAAAAAAATCTTCATGATCCAGATAACCATGATGGTGTGATCACTCACCTAGAGCCAAACATCCTGGAATACGAAGTCAAGTGGGCCTTAGGAAGCATCACTATGAACAAAGCTAGCAGAGGTGATGGAATTCCAGTTGAGCTAATTCAAATCCTAAAAGATGATGCTATTTAAACTGATGCACTCAATATGTCAGCAAATTTGGAAAACTGAGCAGTGACCACAGGCTGGAAAATGTCTGTTTTTCATTCCAATCCCAAAGAAAGGCAATACCAAAGAATGCTCAAACTACAGCACAATTGCACTCATCTTACACATTAGCAAAGTAATGTTCAAAATTCTCCAAGCCAGGCTTCAGCAATATGTGAACCATGAACTTCCACATGTTCAAGCTGGATTTAGAAAAGGCAGAGGAACCAGAGAGATCAAATTGCCAACATCTGTTGCATCATAGAAAAAGCAAGAGAGTTCCAGAAAAACATCTACTTCTGCTTTATTGACTATACCAAAGCCTTTGACTGTGTGGGTCACAATAAACTGTGGAAAATTCTGAAAGAGATGGGAATACCAGGCCACCTTACCTGCCTCCTAAGAAATCTGTATGCAGGTCAGGAAGCAACAGTTAGAACTGGACATGGAACAACAGACTGGTTCCAAATGGGAAAAGGAGTATGTCAAGCTGTATATTGTCACCCTGCTTATTTAACTTATATGGCAGAGTACCTCATGCGAAATGCCGGGCTGGATGAAGCACAAGCTGGAATCAAGATTGCCGGGAGAAACATCAATAACCTCAGATATGCAGAAGACACCACGCTTATGGCAGAAAACACCACCGTTATTGCAGAAAACAAAGAAGAACTAAAGAGCCTCTTGATGAAAGTGAAAGAGGAGAGTGAAAAAGTTAGCTTACTACTCAACATTCAGAAAACAAAGATCATGGCATCCGGTCCCATCACTTCATGGCAAATAGATGGGGAAACAATGGAAACAATGAGAGACTTTGTATTTGGGGGCTCTAAAGTCACTGCAGATGGTGACTGCAGCCATGAAATTAAAAGACATTTGCTTCTTGGAAGGAAAGTTATGACCAACCTGGACAGCATATTAAAAAGCAGTGACATTACTTTGCCAACAAAGGTCTGCCTAGTCAAGGCTATGGTTTTTCCAGTAGTCATGTATGGATGTGAGAGTTGGACTGTAAAGAATGCTGAGCACCAAAGAATTTATACTTTTGAACTGTGGTGTTGGAGAAGACTCTTGAGAGTCCCTTGGACTGCAAGGAGATGCAACCAGTCCATCCCAAAGTAAATCAGTCTTGAATATTCATTGGAAGGACTGATCCTGAAGCTGAAACTCCAATACTTTGGCCACCTGATTCAAAGAACTGACTCATTTGAAAAGACCCTGATCTGGGAAAGATTGAAAGTGTGAGGAGAAGGGGATGACAGAAAATGAGATGGTTGGATGCCATCACCAACTCGATGGACATGAGTTTGAGTCAGCTCTGGGAGCTGGTGATGGACAGGGAATCCTGGTGTGCTGCCGTCCATGGGGTCACAAAGAGTCAGACACAACTGAGCAACTGAACTGATACACACACAGGGGTATCTATAGATATACACACATATATACAAGGGTATATATATGTATATAGGCTCATATATTATATATACACATATATACAGAGCTGTATATACATACACACACATATATACAGGGGTGTGTGAATATATGGGCTTATGTATATAATATATATACACACATATACAAGAGTATGTATATATATACACACACACACATATATATACAGGTATGTATATATATTACTCACACATATGATATGTATGTATATATACATACATATATATGGCTTCCCTGGTGGCTCAGATTGTAAAAAATCTGCCTGTAATGCAGGAGACCTGGGTTCAATCCCTGGGTCAGGAATATTCCCTGGAGAAGAATATGGACTCTGATAGAAGAAAATACACTTTAGTATTCTTTCCTGGAGAATCCCATGGACATGGGAGCCTAGTGGGCTATAGTCCATGCCACAGGGTCACAAAGAGACAGACACGACAGAACAATGAAGCACGGACACATATGTGTGTGTGTGTGTGTGTGTGTATATATTCCAAAAATTTGCAATCTAAAAGCTGCATGATGCCAAATACTTGTGGGAATATTATGAGAAGGGCACTTTCCTATATTGCTGGTGGCATTGTAAATTGATATAACCTTTTTTTGGAAAGCAATTTGGCAATGTGTTTCAAGAATCATAAAAATGTTCATACCCTTTAACCTAGTAATTCTACTTCTGGGAATCTATCCTAAGGAAATAATCCAAAATATTAAAAAATGCCATATGCTTGACAATGTTTANCCCAATGTAATTTATACTATATAAAAATGGAAACCACTCAAACTGTTCCACATAAAGGCTATGCTTTAGTAAATTATGCTCCATTCACTCAATGGAATGTACACGAATATAAAATAGTGAGTATTATAACTATCATTTTCACTATCAATTCTTTCTCATGGTAAATCCCTTTCTGTGAGATCAGCTCATGTCCTTCTTAGTTAATAAAACTAACAAAGATATCATGCATCATCTTTTTAACTGTTGTTTTTACTTAACATTATGTCGCTTAAATTTTCTAAGATGTTTTACATTATGTCATGTGTAAAATCAGGTTAAGTGCATACTTTCTGCCTCAGGAAACAAACTTGTATGCACAGTATGATTGCCTGGAAAGTGTATACAAGAGATTTGGAAGACATATGCCAACAATCATTTTGGGTTAAGGGCCAGTTTACTTGTGATTCTGGCCATCTTTTCCACATGCACAAATGGTTATCTAATTGGAAGAGATTCAATAAGAAACAACATGTTTTAATTTAGGACTGCAAAGAAAGTAGCTTAAAAATGATAAACAAGTTTACATTTTAGTTAAATGTCTTTATACCAAAGAAGCAAAATAATATTTTTAAATGGGGTATTAATTAAATATGTTAAGAGTTATACTTCAGTTTTTTACAGGTCCAAATTCTAGAGGTTTGTCATCATTTATAAAAGATCTCAAAGGTGTGCCTAATAAAATGTCAGAATGCATTTGATTTTAACTTCTCTGGATGATAATGTCCCAAAAGAGCTCAGATAATCTAAACATCACAGAGTGATGTGAGTGGGTTAAAAAAATGTGATAAATACTTCTCAGTAACACTATGTATTCAATGTATGGTGGGGGTAAGTAGAAACTTGGCCTCATACTAAGAAATGAATGCTTATTAACCAATACTTAAATTCCAAGAAAAGGATATTGAAAAACTGACTTTTAATCAAGGAAACTGAGTCTCAGAGACACTTAAATTACTTTCCTAAAGTCTGCATTCTGCCCCCATTTCACTATCCTGTCATATACACTAGAGCATATAGCCCATATTTCTAAATCACTAGCTCCTACAGTAATGTCAGAAGGACATCATCAGAAAATTCTTATAAGTTTGAAAGTCTTTTCTCACCTTTATTCATAAACATGAGAAAAACTTCTGATATGCTGTTATAAATTTTGTAATCTTAGAATAATCACTCATAATACCCTATATGTATTATATAATACTTACCATAGTTTGTAAGCAAATATCTATTTGTAAGCTTGTTTCTTTAATACAGTTATCTCCCTAAAAGAATAAGGGCAGTGACCATATTGGCATTTTGTGCCTAACAAAGTGCTTTGCATGTAATATTTGGTAAATAATTCCTGAATGAACAAGTGGATACCCAAATACGATCACACTCAAAGTCAACTGAAGAAACTGTTATAGAATAACAGGAAGAAACAAACTTTCTCTACTGTTGATATATTTATGGACCTAAGAGGAGAGTGAAAAAGTTGCTTAAAACTCAACATTTAGAAAACGAAGATCCTGGCATCCGGTCCCATCAGTTCAGTTGAGTTCACTTGCTCAGTTGTGTCCAACACTTTGTGACCCTATGAATTGCAGCACGCCAGGCCTCCCTGTCCATCACCAATTCCTGGAATTCACTCAGACTCATGTCCATCGAGTCGGTGATGCTATCCAGCCATCTCATCCTCTGTCGTCCCCTTCTCCTGACCCCAATCCCTCCCAGCATCAGAGTCTTTTCCAATGAGTCAACTCTTTGCATGAAGTGGCCAAAGTATTGGAGTTTCAGCTTTAGCATCAGTCCTTCCAAAGAACACCCAGGACTGATCTCCTTTAGAATGGACTGGTTGGATCTCCTTGAAGTTCAAGGGACTCTCAAGAGTCTTCAACACCACAGTTCAAACGCATCAATTCTTCGGCACTCAGCTTTCTTCACAGTCCGACTCTCACATCCATACCTGACTACTGGAAAAACCATAGCCTTGACTAGATGGACCTTTGTTGGCAAAGTAATGTCTCTGCTTTTGAATATGCTATCTATGTTGGTCATAACTTTCCTTCCAAGGAGTAAGTGTCTTTTAATTTCATGGCTGCAATCACCATTTGCAGTGATTTTTGGAGCACAAAAAATAAAGTCTGACACTGTTTCCACTGTTTCCCCATCTATTTCCCATGGAGTGATAGGACCAGATGCCATGATCTTAGTTTTCTGAATGTTGAGCTTTAAGCCAACTTTTTTACTCTCCTCTTTCACTTTCATCAAGAGGCTTTTTTAAGTTCCTCTTCACTTTCTGCCATGAGTGGTGTCACCTACATATCTGATGTTATTGATATTTCTCCCAGCAATCTTGATTCCAGCTTGTGCTTTTCCAGCCCAGCATTTCTCATGATGTACTCTGCATATAAGTTAAATAAGCAGGGTGACAATATACAGCCTTGACATACTCCTTTCCCTATTTGGAACCAGTCTGTTATTCCATGTTCAGTTGTAACTGTTGCTTCCTGACCAGTCCCATCACTTCATAACAAATAGATGGGGAAACAATGAAACAGTGAGAGACTTTATTTTGAGAGGCTCCAAAGTCACTGCAGATGGTGACTGCAGCCATGAAATTAAAAGACACTTACTCTTTGGAAGGAAAGTTATGACCAACCTGGATAGCCTATTAAAAAAACAGAGACATTACTTTGCCAACAAGTGTCTGTCTAGTTAAAGCTATGGTTTTTCCAGTAGTCATGTATAGATGTGAGAGTTTGGCCATAAAGAAAGCTAAGCACCGAAGAACTGATGCTTTTGAACTGTGGTGTTGGAGAAGACTCTTGAGAGTCCCTTGGACTGCAAGGAGATCCAACCAGTCCATCCTAAAGGAAATCTGTCTTGAATATTCTTTGGAAGGACTTATGCTGAAGCTGAAACTCCAATACTTTAGCCACCTGATGCAAAGAACTGACTCATTTGACAAGCCCCTGATGCTGGGAAAGATTGAAGGTGGGAGGAGAAGGGGATGACAGAGGATGAGATGGTTGGATGGCATCACCAACTCAATGTACATGACTTTATATAAACTCCAGGAGTTGGTGATCAACAGGGAAGCCTGGCGTGCTGCAGTCCATGGGGTCACAAAGAGTCGGACACGACTGAGTGACTGAACTGAACTGAATTGAATTTTCATGAAAAGTAGCACAGGCCAAACATATAGTTGTCTAAAATTTTTTAGAGAAATTAAAGGACAATACGTTCATACATTCAAATAAATTAAAGGTGTTTGATATGTGACCCCAGTCTATGAAATACGTATCAGGAGAACAACGACCACATTTTCTTACTAAACTTCTTATAGAATTATGCTCCGAAAATGAATATTGGCTTATGTTCTTTTTTAAAAATACAGCAGGGCAGCAAAACTTTTTCTAATCTGCTTGATACAATTTCTACATAGAAGAGATAAAATTATGTGTTCTGTAAAGCTAAATGCTCAGAGAAGGCAATGGCACCCCACTCTGGTACTCTTGCCTGGAAAATCCCACGGACGGAGGAACCTGGTGGGCTGCAGTCCATGGGGTAGCGAAGAGTCGGACACGACTTCACTTTCACTTTCACTTTTCACTTTCATGCATTGGAGAAGGAAATGGCAACCCATTCCAGTGTTCTTGCCTGGAGAATCCCAGGGACGGCGGAGTCTGTGGGGTCGCACAGGGTCAGACACGACTGAAGCGACTTAGCAGCAGCAGCAGCAAAGCTAAATGCTAGCAACTAAGACTAAAATCAATCAACTTCAATCAATCTCAGACTCATTGGCAGAGTATTTAAAAGGATGAGTGGAAAAATAAAACTGTGATATATTTGGTCCACCTTTCTTTAGCTCTTAGTCAAAAGCATTGTAGTCAATGACCCTAAAACATGGCATCCTGGGTTCTGGTTCCCATTTCATTATGTCAGCCTTCTAGATGCCAGTTTCTTCATCAGCAAAACAGTCTGAAGGTTCTTTCCAATTCTGGAATCTATGACTTATGTTAGTGTATAAGGAAGTGCTGTTGAACATATTAAACTAACTAGTATGGCTGGTAGTTATTTTTTCAACTCTAGCATTGCTTAATGGCAAGATTATGCCAGCAATTATTTAAGGCCATATATAACCACACAAGTTGATTAACCATTAAAATTCAATTTGGCTTTAGAAAATTCAAATGTCCTTCTTACACAGAGGCTACCGTAATCAGCTATCCCACTTCATCTCCACCCCACCTCTACCCCAGTTATTTTGGATGTATGAATCTATGTGCACCCAAATCAGCTATCAACTTAAGTGGAAAAAAAAAATATATATATATATACCAGTAGTTCTTGTTTGAAATTTTATGAAGAAAATAGTGTAATTTCTATTAATAATAAGGTTGTTTACATCAGGTAGAATTTCCACTTCTTGGTCAGATTAATTCCATTTCTTTTAATTTAAGGTTTGACTGTCTAATCATGTTCTTTAAATGCTTCTGATGCTGGGAGGGACTGGGGGCAGGAGGAGAAGGGGACAACAGAGGATGAGATGGCTGAATGAGTCTGAGTGAACTCCGGGAGCTGGTGCTGGACAGGGAGGCCTGGCGTGCTGCAGTTCACGGGGTCAGAAAGAGTCGGACACGACTGAGTGACTGAACTGAACTGAACTGATCAGTATCTTTATTTTATTTGCTATTTTTGACTGCCCTCTGCCCCATGTGGGATCTTAGTTTCTTGACCAGGGATTGAACCTGCGCCCCCTGCCGTGGAAGCGTTAGAAGTGCAGAATCTTAATCACTGGACTCCCAGGGACCTTCCCAGATTAATTCTAAACTTAACTATTTTTTCTTGTCCTGGGAAAAATTTCTTTAAAAAAAAGTTCTTAACTTACCTATGACCATTTTTGCCATCCATACAAAAACACCACTTGAATTTAGGGAATATAACTATTTGCACATCTAAGCCTTTATTTACTCATTTAACAAACATAGCAAATGCCTTTTTCAAGGACAAAGCACAGTGCTGGAAGACGTGAGTCAAACAGGAGGTCATACCACTTCTGCTCTGAAAGGTTTATAATCTAGAAGGAAGCTTTAAGAGCGAGGACTTCAAGATCCAAGGAGTTTCCTGTCTAAAAAGCAACAGCAGAATTTCACTCAGCTCCTCTTCTTGTAATAAGCACGCGTTCATGCTCAGTCGCGTCCGACTCTTTGCGACCCCATGAACTGTAGCCCACCAGGCTCCTCTATCCATGGGATTATACCAGCCAGGATATTGGAGTGAGTTGCCATTTCCTTCTCCAGCGGCTCTTCCTGACTCAGGGATTGAACCCTCGGCTCCTGTGTTAACAGGGAGATTCTTTATTGCTGAGCCTTCTGGGAAGCCCTTGTAATAATCAGAATTAACCAAAAGTGCCTTAGAATTGCACTTTTACAACCTTCAAATACGTTAGAGGAGAAACCAGAGGGTGTAAAAAGGGATTTATATTCTTATTCAACTAACATTGAGTACCTACTGAACAACTGAGAAAAGTGTTTTTGAATACAGATGGCATGTTTTCCAAGCACACGCACACACGGAGCAGTCTCTGAGGAAGGAGGCACTGGTAGAGTAGATGGAAAACAAATTCTATCTTCGGATAATTATATGATTAAAAAGCTGCAGTTGAATTATTTTTTGCATTGTAACAAGTTTTTTTTTTTTTTTTTTTAAGGAAAACAGAGTTCAGAGTTTAACCATCCAGCTAGGATATTTCAGATATTGAGCTCTTTTCCTGCCATCACAACTATATCCCAGCCATGCCTAGCATATTATTGGGGCTTGAGAAATATTTATTGAATAAGAGCAAACAAGTCTATAACACTTACTGTTTTTTATGCTGTATTTTATACATACTGACTCATTTAATTCTCTCAATAGCCCCCATGAGGCAAGTACTATTATTATACATTAATGTCACAGATGAGGAATCTGAGTCACAGAAAGATAAAGCCCAAGGTCACATGACAAGTAAATGGTGGTCTCTGGCAGAGAAGCCTATGCTTTTGACTGCTATGCTATGCCACTTCTAAATATTAATAAATAGGGACATTTTGAGTGAGGGAATGGGAGGGAGGAGAAGAAACCAGCATTATTGACCCCATAGTCAGTTGAGAAAGGACTGGGCTCTTTGGGACAGTCTGGTGAAGAATAGTCAAGTTTTAGATATCCCAAAGAGGTTGCTTTTGGACAGTCTTTGGATACTGGGGTTGATAGAAACTGTCCAATGAGAAAGACACTTGCAAGAAAGCTCTTATAAAAACCAGAAATGATTTGTGATATGTTTGGGCAATTTTTCTTCTGCTAATCTCTCTCTAGTTCATTCTTTTTTAATTTTTTCAAAATAAGTTGAATCTAGTTCATTCTTTTTTGTGCTATTCTCTTTCTTTGTTCCTTTACCGTTCCTTTTCACCTGTTGTAATATTGACCTAAATTTTAAATTATCATATTTATTAAATCAAATATATATATCATTCCACTAGTCACTCCTAAAGGATATCAACCCTGAATTTTCATTGGAAGAACTGATGATGAAGTTCTAATACTTTGGCCACCTGATGCGAAGAGCTGACTCATTGAAAAAGACACTAATACTGAGAAAGATGGAAGGCAAAAGAGGTGGGCAGCAGAGGATAAGATGGTTAGATAGCATCACTGACTATCTAACCATGAATTTGAGCACACTCTGGGAGACAGTGAAGGACAGGGAAGTCTGGTGTACTTCAGTCCATGGGGGTCACAAAGAGTCGGACTAGATTTAGCAACTGAACAATAACGATATATCATCCCACTTTCATCTGCACTTCTATTAAAAAACAGCTAAAGTTATTTGAAAATTATTCCTTATTAGTGTTGTACATGCAGGTCAGTGATTCGTAATAGAAAAACAAAAAGTCTTGCAAAGTGGACTAATTGTTAAATGGTGAGAGATTACGAAAATATACCTTGGTAATCCATCACTTCAATATTAGAAGAGAAGGCCACTCTTAAATACAAAGCACTTCATACTGAAATTTAACATTTTCTTTCAAATTTTAAAAGTATCTCCAAGTTTAGATTAAAGAACATTTTAACATTGATTAGACTCTTCCCTTTGTGATAGGATCAAGAGTTCATTCATATCTAATGTCAGCTAAGGGATAGTTTATAGAATGCTGAACTTTCTGGGTTTCTGGAAAGAACACTAAAAGACTAAAATTGTATTTGTTCATTTAGCCATGTGAATGTATAAAAATAATAGTGAATCATTTACAAGAGTTGTCTAGAGAAAACTTTCAGCATAAGTAGAAAAAACTTTCAGCAGTTTGTGCTGAGCCTGGTATAATGTATGGATTAGTGACTTAATCTGAGTAAATGTAGTCTAATTAGTACAAGAGTGCAAATATGTATACATATATGAATCTATGTGTGAATGTGTCTGCACAGACCATTTGCTGCAAGAACAAGTACTTAACACTAAAAATAAGAATCAACATTGCAGCAGCATTCACAACCATATAACTGGAGAAACCACATGGTTCAGGTGCTGCAAATAGGGGATAAGTAAAACTAGTGTCAGAGGCTGGCATCAGGAGCGTGGACATAGGCTCGACATTGCCTAAGCTAAGTGGCGACAGTCTGGTTGAGTGTGGGATGTGGAATGTGAAATTCTAACAAAACATTTTAAAGAGATTGATTTGGGGTGAGCAAAGGTGATACGATATTCATTTCTGTATAGCTTCTTAAAACTGATTTACTGCAGTAGCTTGTAGAAGCAACAGATGTTTATTCGAATGAATATTCATTCACTGACATGAAGTCCCAGTAGATGACACTTTCCTCTTGCGAGGTCATCGTTTTCTCTTACCGGATGTTTGCTACTACGGTTGCCAATTGTCTGTTTAGAAGACACAACACTAAGGAGCTACATAACGTGACGTATTAAAGTATAGTGATGTAGAGTCTGAACCAGAGGTAAATATGCTAATTAGAAAAAGCAATAATGCTCGCATAGACATCGTAGTGACTTACCTTATCCTTCTTGACAGCATCATGATAACTTCTCATCAACCAGTCATGAATTTTCTTTTAAATTACCTTATTAGCACACTGCGTGAGGTGTAAAAACATTTATTTAAGAAAGAACATTACCAAGAAGTGAGGTGACTTTAAACTGTTGTAGAAATCAAATAAAGAACTTCATTGTGAAGAAGCTAAAAAATATAAAATTCTGCATAAGTAGAAGTTATTATTATTTTGGGCCTGGCTACATCTCTACTACTTGCTATACAAAATCTTGCTTTTTTCTATGTGTATTTTTACAGAAAACAGCAACATCAGAAGTACAGATAACCTATTACAATTGTTTTGTTTCATAAATTCATGCATTGGGGTCAGTTTATCTTACCTAAAGGTACTTTGGCTCTGCAAAAGATTATTTTGGCAGAAGTTTTATTAGTGTGTCAAACTGTCTTTTAAGAATCTTGGCCAGGATTACTACCCAAGATGGTAAGTTATAAATTTTAAACCTTACTGCTATACACTCCCACTTCCCTCCCCCAAGACAGTAGTACTACTGAATTTTCTGGTACTATGATCCAAAACCAAATTTGTTACAGAATTCCAGAATCAAATAAGAATTTTAGGAGCAGAGTTAACAAATGAGATAATGATCTGGTTATATTTCTTGGTCCATGAATTGCCCAGAGTATTTAGCAACACAACTAAGTCTGGGTTTTCTGTGGTGTTAGGAACAGATACATGGAAATCTGTAGCTAATTCAAAAGTATCACTGTTAAGCCGGTAGAATCAGCTTTCTTTCTCAACCTCACAGATGTGTTTTCTATTAGCTAACCCTTTGTATTCATGGTTTTCAACTTGGGCTTCATATTAGAATCATCTGGTAATGATTGGGGGAGCTGCTAAAATTCCTGATACACAGGACATACTCCAAACTAATTAAATCATAAACTCTGGGAGTGAGATCCAGACATTAGTATCAATACTTTTTTAACCCCTCCCCCCACCAGGTGATGCCAATGTATGGTCAAGGTGGAAAGCTACTTAGTGGTAGAGATGCTGAGAATCAGTGAGATGGAGAAACAATAAGAAAAGAACTTCTATATACTAAATTAAAAAGTGAATGTCAGGGATTGGTCACATTGCTGTAGACCGATGATAATGTAGAAAGATTATTAGGCTATCTTTTTTCTGATTTCTCTGAAAATCATAACTTTAGATCCATCTGTTATATGAGAGGGTAAATTTCCAGATTATACAAATATTTATACCTATTTATTAACACACCAGTGATATAAGTTGCCCCTTATTTCAATATAGAATAATTTTTAATTTGTGGAGTTCTTTTTCAAAGAAGTATCTTTGAATATTTAGCAAAAATATATTAATAAAAAACTAGGCAGAATAAATAATTTTCAAATAGTATTTGGAGGTGACAAAGATGTCCTTGGGAGTGAAGTAGATTTTAGCCATTCTCAGTTGAGGGAGAAAATGACAAATACATATTTTGTGCTGTTACCCCTTGAAATTTATTCATTTTCATAAAGTATGCTTTCCTTAGGTATCTTATTAGCATTATCCAGATGCTAAGAAAGAAAGATGAATTACAGTAGAGGCAGAAAAATTCCCCCTAACTTTAATGTAATTTCAGTAAAATTGAAAGCAGTGATTTATTTGCTTAGATATAATTAATACAGAAAGTATTTACAGTGATTAGACTCAAACAAGCCAGGGTTCAAAACCTAGCTCTGCCCCTCCCAGCCATCTTTCCTGGAATATATATCATTTATCTAGACCAGAACTCACTTTTTTTTTTGTCTACAAAAGGGGCATATTTATGTCTTCTGTACAAGGTTGTTAATTGTGGGAGATTAAGAAATGTTGACAGAGCCCTTAGTATAGTGACTGACACATAGTAAACTCTAAATGAATGGTAGTTCTTTAGTTCTTTTTTAAATTGTTCGAGCACATTTTTAAAAAAAATCCTTTTCCCCCTAGGTAATATGTGCTGTTTTTTTTTAATAACTGCCTACCACAGAGTCAGCATTCATGAGAGTTACCGAAATTTTGCATAGTCTTAAATTTAGGCATAGAGTTCAAGGCGAGTGTGAGTTGCTGCACAGGTGCATTCAAGGCCATGTGGGTCAAGTGCATAGACCCCCACACTCATTCACAAGTGAGGTACCCTCTTGGGAAACAAGCAATATGTGTCTCAGCAAAGTTGAAATCACCTCCCATCAGAGACCATCTTAGGTACTAGTAAACAGTGGGAATCAAGAATGTTAAATCATCATATTCTGGGAGTTGCTATATATTACATTTCATTGATTCTAACGTGCACATTTTAACATCTCTGAAATCAAAATGTACCATCCAATCGATTAGGTCTTAAATCAGTCTCAGCCAGGCAGCACTTCTGATGTAGCTGCTCTGCCTGCGACTGTATGAACTTGGCCATAGCTCTTCATATTGTTGTGACGCATGATAAAAACCCAAGGCCAAGTAAGTTTAAGAAAATTCTTTATAGAACTATAAAATAAGAAGTCTAAGTGATAAAAATAGTATCATAGTTTAATTTGCTGTCATTTTTCTTCCCTAATGGTACATGAAATGATAATACATCTTAGAATCTAATCTTTATTTTAATGTAATAGTTTGTGTAATAGTTTGCCATGGTTTTTGTAAAGCAGTTTGACAGTATATTAAAAAAACCTTTACAGTGTGCATGTATCCACTGATTGTAAGGCTCATAACTCATCCTAAGGAAATAACCAAAATTAAACCACATTAATGCCTCTACGGACACGAGTCTGAGTGAACTCCGGGAGTTGGTGATGGACAGGGAGGCCTGGCGTGCTGCGATTCATGGGGTCGCAAAGAGTCGGACATGACTGAGCGACTGAACTGAACTGAACTGAATGCCTCTATCTCAGTTGCTGTTTGGGCTAAGTTTGTTGATGTAGTAGGCAGAATAATCTCCCTGCCCACCTGCCAAAAAAAAAAAAAAAAGATATATGCGTCTCTTTGTCCCTGGAACCTGTGGGTATGTACGGTTACAGGGCAAAGGGAAATTAAGGTTGCAGATGAATTAAGGTAGCTAATCAGCTAATCTTAAAATCGGGATATCAGCCTGGATCATCCAGGTGGGCCCATTGTAATGACAAGGATCACTGAAAGTGAAAGAGCAAGCAAGAGAAAGAGATGCAATGAGGCAGGAGGTTGGATTAATAAGCAGTGTGAAATGGAGTTATTCTTCTGTTGGTAACCTTGAAGATGGAGGAAAGAGCTTCAAGCCAAGGCATGCTGGAGGCCTCTAGGAGCAAAGCAAAGAAGAAGGCAGAGAGATGCTTTCTTCCCTAGAGCCTCTGGGGGAGAATGTAGCCTACCTGACACCTTGACCCAGGTCCAATTTCTAACCTAAAGAACAGCAATGTAATAAATTTTTGTTGCTGTAAGACACTATTTACAGTAATTTGTTACATCAGGAATAAGTAATCCAAATCAAGCAGAAAAAAAGTTTATGATTGATTGCTTTCATTAAATGGTGAATATATAGTGAATAATTACTAGACTGGCACTTAAAGTTTCAAAAACTGTTAGGGCCAACTGACAGCTTTTAATTTTGCTACCTTATTCTAAGCTTTTAAAAATTATAACACCAGCATGTTATAGCATAGTTTTACAAAGGAATAATATTAATATAACATATAAGAGCAAATATTTAAATTTAATTGGGGGGAAACACTTCTTACATGGTCCTTATTTTCCTCACTTCATCCAAAGACCAGTAAAGTTATCCCATTCCAATGCTATTCTATGATCCATCATTTGGGAATCTCTGTATGAGCTGCTCTTCTGTTGATTTTAGTGTACAGATTTTAAAGTCCCTTAAAAAGAAGGAGATTGGCATAACAACAAAAATCCTTAGATTACAAATTCTTAGTTCAGAATTCTCAGAGTTTTGGAGTCAGGACGTCTTGATGACTCTTTGCTGTGATTCCGCCCCCCCCCCCCACTGCCCTCCCTATCTTTTCTTGTCATATATCCAGAATATGTTATGTTAGTTTCCTATGGCTGCTATGGCCAATTACCACAAACTTGGTGTCTTAAAACAACAAACATTTAATCTCTTATGGTTCTGGAGGTCAGAAGTCTGAATGAAGTCAGTTTCACTGAGCTGAATTTAAGGTGTTGGTAGAGCTCTGCTTCCTCCAGAGGCTCCAGGCCAGGGAGAAACCTATTTCCTCTCCTTACAGTTTCTAGAGCTGCTCTTCTCATCTTGTAGACCTTACTTTCTTGTTCAGAGCCAGCACTATTGCATTTCCAAATCTTTCTCTCTGTTGAGGTTACATGGCTTTCTCTCTTCTGTGTCAAGTCTCCCTCTGCCTCCCTCTTATAAGGACATTTGTGATAATCCTCCATTCTCAAGATCCTTAATCACATCTTCAAATTCTCATAAGTAACATTCACAGATCCAGGGATTAGAACTTGGATATATTTGGGGGCCATCATTCAGCCTACCACATATGCTTAGCTTATATACATATGGCATAGCTGTTATGCTTATTTTAATTTAATAGGAAAATTGTATTTGTAAGAATTAAGTTACCCATTGATGTTGTGACATATTCTAAGATATATAGGTCCTAGAAAGCCATTCCTATATGATTGCCAAAGAAAAGCTGGTTATAACACAATTAAGCAGTTTTGATGAATATAACCTATTTCTACAGAAAGCCCTCTCCTTGGTAGAAAAGTATAAACTGAATACTCCACATTGATTTTGGAGCATCCTCTGAAACTCCTGGTGCACAAACGACATTCAGATTGCTGGTGTAGATAGCCCACTGAGCACTTTTTAACAGATGCTCAGCACCCAACCCCCACCTCCTGCCCCACCCTGACTTTTTAGCAGCACATTCCTAAAATCAGCTGGTGCTAAGGCATATAAAAATGTAAATTAAAAGAGCTCTGATGCTCTTCTCCCCTTCTAGTGAATTGCTACTAGACAACTGGAGGATCAGTTGTACTGTCAAAAAAAATAACAAAACAAGCTGGCAAACCCAAGCCTGGACGTAACACCAACTGTCTTTTTCTGGGCCTTGCTGCTGAGGTTCAGTAAACTGTATCTGAGTGGCTCCCACCCCCAGCAGTCAACGAACCACAAAAGAACTTGGATATAGGGAGGATTCGTCTCTGCATTACTTTCTAATAAATAAAACAGGCATCTTCTTGTATGCCAGGAAAAGGAGAGACGCTCTCAATCAATGGTTTCAGATTCAATTTTTGGTATTATAGGGTTTCCCAGGAACCTCCAAGAGGATTGTCAAGGTACCCAGAGCAGACAGAACAGATTCAGCTCCAGGTTATCCACTTTAGGCTTATCACTTTTCTCTGTTTTACTTGCTGGGATTTTGTGTAAGCTGTTCTGTTTAAAAATAATTCAACTGCTTTTTAAAAAGTAAAATGTGGTGCTAAAGAAACACTGTCTCAGTCTGTTCTGGCTGCTATAACAAAAATAATATAGACCCTATGGCTTATAAACAACAGAAATCTATTTCTTATAGTTCTGGAGGCTGGGAAACCCAAGATCAAGGCACCAGGAGGGCTAGTGTCTGTTGAGAGCCAGCATCCTGGTTCATACATGGCTATCTTCTTGCTGTGTCCTCATGGTGAAGAGCAAGGGTGGTCTCCTAGAGTTTCTCATGTAAGGGCACTGATCCTATTCACAGGGGCTCTACCCTCATGACCTAATTACCTCCCAAAGAACCTATCTTCTAATACCATTACACTAGGGGTCAGGATGTCAACATATGAATTATAAAATATATGTGAAAATTACAGGCAAGGATCTGAGCAGATACATCTTAAAAGAAGAAATACAAATGACCAAAGGTACATGAAAAGGTGCTCAACATCATTAATCATCAGAGAAATTGAAATCAAAATCACAATGAGATATCACGTAACATATTTGTTAGGATAACTATTATCAAAAAGATAAAAGTGTTGGTGAGATTGTGAATAAAAGGAAATTCTCATACATTGCCTGTGGAATGTAAATTGGTACAGGCATTGTGGAAAGTAATATGGAGATTACTAAAAAGAATTAAAAATAAAATCACTGTATGATCCAGCAATCTTAATTCTGGACATAGAGCCAAAGAAAATGAAACCTGGGTCTTGAAATCTATGCACTTCTATGTTCACTGCAGGTTGTCCATTGATGGATGAATGAATAAAGAGAATGTGAAAAAAGTCAATCACACACAAACACACACACACGAATACACTGGAATATTCAGTTCAGTTTCTCAATCGTGTCCGACTCTTTGTGACCCCATGGACTGCAGCATGCCAGGCCTCCCCATCCATCACCAACTCCCGGAGTTTACTCAAACTCATGTCCATTGAGTCGGTGATGCCATCCAACCATCTCATCCTCGGTCGACCCCTTCTTCTCTCACCTTCAACCTTTCCCAGCACCAGGGTCTTTTCAAATGAGTCAGTTCTTTGTATCAGGTGGCTAAAGTATTAGAGTTTCAGATTCAGCATCAGTCCTTCCAATGAATATTCAGGACTGATTTCCTTTAGGATGGACTGGTTGGATCTCCTTGAAGTCCAAGGGACACTCAAGAGTCTTCTCTAACATCACAGTTCAAAAGCATCAATTCTTTGGCACTCAGCTTTCTTTATAATCCAACTCTCACATCCATACATGACTACTGGAAAAAACCATAGCTTTGACTAACAGAACTTTGTTGGCAAAGTAATGTCTCTGGTTTTTAATATGCTGTCTAGGTTGGTAATAACTTTTCTTCAAGGAGCAAGCATCTTTTAATTTCATGACTGCAGTCACCATCTACAGTAATTTTGGAGCCCCCCAAAATAAAGTCTCTCACTGTTTCCATTGCTTCCTCGTCTATTTGCCATGAAGTGATGGAACCAGATGCCATGATCTTCGTTTTCTGAATGTTGAGTTTTAAGCCAACTTTTTCACTCTCCTCTTTCACTTTCATCAAGAAGCTTTTTAGTTCTTCACTTTTTGCCATAAAGGTGATGTCATCTGCATATCTGAGGTTATTGATATTTCTTCCAGCAGCCTTGATTCCAGCTTGTGCTTCATCCAGCCCAGTGTTTCTCATGATGTACTCTGCATATAAGTTAAATAGGGAGGGTGACAATATACAGCCTTGCTGTACTCCTTTCCTGATTTGGAACCAGTGTGTTGTTCAATGTCCAGTTCTAACTGTTGCTTCCTGACCTGCATACAGATTTCTCAGAAATATTATCCAACCTTAAAAAGAAGAAAATCTTGCCATTTGTGATAACATGGATGAACCTGAGGGAAAATCAGTCACAGAAAGACAAATATTGAATGATGTCAGTTATATATGAAAGCCAAAATAGACTCATAGAAGGAGAGAATAGAATGGTGGTTACCATGGGCTGGGAGATGGGGGATATGGTGAGATCTTGCTTAAAGTATTCAAAGTATCAGTTATATAACATGAATAAGTTCTGAAGATCTAATATACAGCAAGGTGACTATGTTAACATTATTGTATTGTGTACTTGAAATCTGCTAGAAGGGTAGATCTTAAAGCATCCTCACGACAAAAGAAGGAATGAAAGAAGGGAGGGAAGGTGGGAAGAAGAAAGAAAGAAGTAAGTAACTGTATGATATGATGAATATGTTAATTGAGGTTGATTGAGGTGATTATTTCACTTACTAGTATATAAAATTTAATAGTATATAAAAATGTCAAATTGTACACTTTAAATACAATTTCTACTTGTCAATTATACCTTAATAAAGCTGAAAAATATGTATGAAAAAGCAGAGGCCTGGAAGAAGCCAAGACAGTTTTGAAGATGAACCTATTGAAAAGATGTGTTCTACCAAACAGAGAGATTTAAAGTTACATTAGGACAATGTATCAGCCATGGGACAGACAGATAGGCCAAGGGACATAAACAGAGGAAAATATAAGCAAGCCAATAGTTCACAGCAGTGGGAAGAAGACAAACTTCAATAAATAGATCCAAATGTCACTTATGACATAGACCTAGTCCTTAAGGAAAACAGCCAAACAGACTCTTGTATTGAATAGTTGTAGTTCCCAAGTTCAGTACTTCATATGAGAAAAACTGGATTCCCTCTCATCTTATGCACAAAATTAAGCTGGTAAAGGGATAGAATTAAAGACCTGATATGAAAAGCAATAAAATGTTTTGAAGAATATTTATAAACTCAGAGTTAAAATGAAAAACTTTTAAAATCAAGAGACAGTATAAAAATTGAACAAATAATCCACCACCATTTAAAAGATGTTTGTAACACCATAATTAAAAAGTGATTAACATCTATTCTCTCTAGAACTCACTACAATCAATAACAAAATGATTCTATAGAAAAAAAAATGGGCAAAAGTTATGAGCAGGCAATTCAACAAAGGAGGAAACATAGCTGTCTAATAAGTGAAACTTCTGCCATCTCTCTAATAATCATGCCTGATGTTATATAGCTGGAAAAATGGAACTATGAACTCTGAAGCTTATGCTTGTTTAAATAACAAAATATCTTGTATAAAAAGACATTTAACACACTATTAGAAAGTGGTCTGATAGGTACAACCTTCCTATCTTACTGTTTCACAGGGTGATTCAAGAGAGAATGAGATAATAGATGTGAAAACACTGCAGGGCCTTTAAAGTGCTACACAGATCACTTACCACAATTTCCATCACAGCAGAAATGAAATTCCTGCTTGGCTGAAGTCTTAAAGGAGTATGCTGCTGCTGCTAAGTCGCTTCAGTCGTGTCCGACTCTGTGCGACCCCAGAGACGGCAGCCCACCTGACTCCCCCGTCCCTGGGATTCTCCAGGCAAGAACACTGGAGTGGGTTGCCATTTCCTTCTCCAATGCATGAAAGTGAAAAGTGAAAGTGAAGTCGCTCAGTCGTGTCCAATTCCTAGCGACCCCATGGCCTGCAGCCTTCCAGGCTCCTCCGTCCATGGGATTTTCCAGCCAGGAGTACTGGAGTGGGTTGCCATTGCCTTCTCCATAAAGGAGTATATCCAGCAGTAAATTCAGAAATGCCTGAACTCATAGCTTGGAAGTTCCAGAGAAAGAGACTCTTAAAGGAAAATACTGAACGACTGTTCTGGTCAGCCCTCTCCCCTTGACTGCTGTTCCTGGGAATAACCTTATTTTAAAATGAACTCATTTACAAAGAGCTAGCTAAATCTAACACCTGGAAATAATATTAGCAATGCATGTGTACTGTTTCTTCAGTCCTTGGTGACACTATGGACTGTATTCCACCAGGCTCCTCTGTCCATGGAATTCCCCAGGCAAGATCTTCCTGATTCAGGAGTTGAACCCATCCATGTATCTCATGTCTCCTGCATTGGCAGCTTCTTTACCCCTAGCACCACCTGGAAAGCCCTAATATTAGCAACGTGTTGTGTGTTACTCTCTCAGTTATGTTCAACTCTGCAACTCCATGGACTGTAGCCTGCCAGGCTCCTCTGTCCATGGAATTCTCCAGGCAAGAATACTGGAGTGGGTAGCCATTCCCTTCTCCAGGGGATCTTCCCAACTGAGGAATTGAACCCAGATCTCCTGCATCACAGGCAGATTCTTTACTGACTGAGCCACCAGGGAAAATATTAGCAATGGACTAGACTTAAAGCACTTTACTCTGATCAGAAAAGTATGGGTTGGGGGGGATATTACCTATATTTTTATCAGATTAAATTTCTAGAATTTTACAAGAATCATATGTTGTCAAAGTATAACCTAAATTATTTTGTCTATTTCATAGTTTTCTTGTGTATCTTAAAAATTTTTAAATAACTGCATTTTAAATTATAGAATTATACTACATTTTCAGGGCAAAAATTTCTAAATAGTATAAAGGGGTAAAGGTAAACATAACGTTGTCTGCCACATCCTCAGCACTCTTATAATCAGTTCTAATAACTAAGAAAATTTAATAACATTTTTATATTGTAAAATAAGGTAATAGTACAGTAAAGAAATAGTCTCCATATTTATTCAAAATGGTCAATGATTACATTTCTTAGCAATATTAAGTATCTGAGATCCCGGGAGCAAATGGAGATCTTGGAGAATCCTAAGATTCTGAGGCATGCCGATGGCACGTCTTCAGTTGTTTGAGCTTATTTCTTAATGTTCCCATGAACCTCTTTCTTTTTTTCCTGTACTCCTTCCTCAAACAGAGGACAGAAACACGTCTCCCTTTTATGGTCATATGAGAAATTGCAACATTAACCAGAAGATATCAAAATACTGACAATTCTATAGCCCAGTCTATCTCACAGAGCTTTAGAAAGTTCTCACAGAACAACTATTTACTTCTACTGTTACTATTACTACTGATGATCATAGTATTAAGCATAAGAATAATATTTGAAGTTGTTACCGTAGTTTAGTTGAACACTCATAGTTGCCACAGACTCATTTTTTTTCCACATTCTACATGTATAAGGCTTATCACTAATTCATAGAGAAACAAACTGAGATGAAAGATATTAAGTAACTAGCCTGTTGGTTGTACAGTAAGTGCCAAAGCCTATAGTTGGAAACAGAAGCCCTCACAGCATTCTATGCTTTTTAGGTTTTAAGCCTGTTCAGTCTTACAAACCTACCAAATGAAACTTCTGAAAGCACACTGCATCCCATTAGTAACAATTTTTGTGTTTGCCAGTATTACAATTTGGTGAAAATTATTTTAAAACCCTATACTGATGTATAAAAGTAATATTTTCAGAATATAACTAATCAGTGCAGATGCTTTAAAAAAATCTGTCTCTTCTTTCAATAATTAAAATTTTTAAGACCCTGCACATTTTCTTTTGGGATCATGATTGAGATCCATGGTTTAAACTAATGCCAGTACACTGATGAATCCCAGTTCTTTGATCCTAAGGCCAGCTTCTCCTCTCTATTCACTGCATTGGGACTTTCACAAGAGGATACCCCATAATTACCTAAAAAATAACTGTCTAGTATAAAAATCATTTCCATCAACAACACCGTTATATATAAATCCCCTCATAGTCTCTTAGCACTGTTTTCCCCTTTTTCTTTTTACAACAATTGTAATTCAATATTTATCTGCTCATGCATTTTCCTCCATCACTAAAGTACTAGTTCCAAGAGGGCAGGGACTGTGCTTACTTAGTTGACACAATATTCTCAGTGGATAGAACAACATGTGATTTATAGTTGAAACTTAAAAAAAAAAATTTGGTGATAAATGACTGAAAGATATACCTCTAAATCCTCCCAGATTCAATGACTTGATAAATAGCAAGACCACCCACATTCACATGGTCCAAGCCAGAAAATTTCAAGTCAGCACAGACTTCATTTCCACTCCAGCAACAGCCCAGGTCCTTTATCTTCTCTTTGTATGACCGCAGTAGCCTCTTTCCTGGGTCCCTTAGTGCTGGTTTCATCGTCAAATGAGTTTTTACACTTCTTCCAGAGTAGTTTTTCCAAAGCATTTATTTGTCAAATTTTGTAAACTTCTAAAATATTTTCCTCTTTACCTTCCATAATAATTTCATGAAGATCTTATCAAACTTTTACTTTCTGTTTTAAAAATAATGAGATACAGTGACATGCTTTGAAAAAGTGAATCCTCCAAGATTTGGGCATGGCTCTCCATAGTCCCCCTCCCACTTTAAGAACTAATACTGTTGTGAGCATGTTTGCTAAAAATTCTTTTATGGTTCTACCTCACCTAGCATGGATGTTCAAATCTGTGATTTTTCGTAATGGTGGTAGTTTTGTTCAAGCAGGGATCCCGTTCTCTCATGGATCCCATGACTAAATTAAAATATATTTTGCATTTGTATTTTCACTTTGATGATGATCTAAGATGATATAAACGAGTGTATTCTGGAAGATCTCAATGACTACCTTATTTAGTGTCTTTATCTACTTTTATGTTTAGAAGAGCATGCTGAAAAACAGTATCATTTTTGCATTGTGGATGAATTATAAAAGAAAATAATGAGTGTAGCTGAGATTGTAAATTGTTTACCAATAACCTGTGGACAATTTGTTCTCTTTTGCTGAGTAATAGAAACACTGCCTTTAATAACTGCTCTTGTTTCCCAGCATCCCTTGCATCTGGGTGTGGCCATGGGACATAATTAAATGTGGAACATGCACTCTGTGGGGACTGCCCTTATACAAAGAAAGCATGACCTTTTCCTTCCCTTTTCTCTGTTCTGTTCTGTGGGATGTATTCTCATGCCTGGAGCTAGAGTACCCCTCCTTAGACGATGAGATACTTAGTGCTCACTTAGGACCCTTCCGGGTAGAGTAACAGGATAGTGCATAACGAACCTGAGTTTTTGATACTGTGGAGACCATACCAAGCTTGTATCACTTTCCCTGACTTACACAAGAGAGTAATAAACATCTATCCAGTTTAAATTGATCATTTGGGTTTTGGCCACTTGTACATGAACTTAATCCTAGTAAGTACATGGACTCAATATTCAAAAATATCTTCTGTGGAAGTCAAATGAAATCCAAGCAGGCTGCATAAATTAGAATTCTCAGTAGTTCAAACAGGAAACAGTGTTAGATGAACTGAGTCATCACGTGATACATGGTCTCATTTACATGCTAAACCCTGAAGATCTAGCTCGGCAGCAGCAGGCAGAATCATAGTAACTAACAAAGCAACAATTTATCTCAACAAACAACATCATCACATAATTAAAATCGATGTTATTAGATATAAATTTCATTCATTTCAAAAATTTTTTGTGTTTTATTTAGAAATAGTTGTGGTCAATGAAAATTTATTTTTTCTTACAAAAATGATCCATAAGTTCACTAATTTTAGAAACACTGACCAGGAGAGCTTACTATAATTGTCTAATTCTCACTCCACAGAATCTGATTAAATGGGTCTCTGGTGAGACATAGGAATCTACAACTTTACTAAGTATCCTAGGTGATTTTAATGTAGTGAGTCTTCTGGAAACAAATCAGTATATCTCAATGCTTAAATTGATTCACAAATTAAATTAAGATTTGCCCTTGTCAACCCCTTGAGCTTCTTTTCTGTCTCACCGTCACCACACACCCTTTTCCTCAGAGCCATAATAAATAACTTGATGCCTCTAAAGTTGTAAATTCTGTTTCTACCTTGTACTCTGACTTAACATCTAAGATTTCCTCAAGCTTTCCTTTAATTAAAAAAATCCTATTTATCCTAAAATAAAATCAGTCATGACTCCCTAAAAGGAGCTTCCTCTCATCCTCCTAACGCCCCTCCTGTGTGCTAACAGCTCCCAGAACCACCTGCTATTTCTGTCAGTTATCACCCTCTGTTATCATGGCTTCCCTGGTGGCTCAGAGGATAAAGCATCTGCCTGTGATGCGGAAGACCCAGGTTTGATCCCTGGGTCAAGAAGATCCCCTGGAGAAGGAAACAGCAACCCACTCCAGTATTCTTGCCTGGAGAATCCCATGGACAGAAGAGCCTGGTGGCCTACAGTCCATGGGGTCACAAAGAGTCGGACACGACTGAGTGACTACACTTATCATTGTTACTTGTTTGTCTATCTTATTAGACCTTGCATTTCTGAAGCACAAAATTAGCAATATTCTACTTGCTATTCCCATTGCCTAGATCATGCCTTGTTTTAGTGGGGGTTCAGTAGATGCTTTCTGACCAAATTAATGAGAAAGGGAATGAATGAAGTAGTGAACAAATAATATAGTATGTTCCAAATGTATAGAAGTTCTTAACATTTTAAGATAGATGTATCTAAATGTAGTAGTAAGTGTACTATAAATTCTAAAGTACTGGAGTTTTGTTTGTTTGTTTGCATTATCAGGAGGTTCACCAAGATCTTTGAAAAAAATTAACCACATCACATAGAACATGACAGGGCACTGTAATCTACTAAGATTGATTATGAAAATATCCACTGAAAAAATAAGCTATTTAATGATGTGATTCTCCACAGAAGACCCAATTATACTAATGAGCAGCCCCATGCTAAATATCCAAAATATGACTGGAAAAATTTCAGGACAGAAAGAAAACAGATTACTATATAGCACACAATGTTATGCTCTATTAGTTACTTCCTGCCATGTAACAAGTAACCCCAAAACTCAGTGGGTGGAAACAACAAACATTTATTCCTTCACACAGATTCTGTGGCTTAGGAGTCTGGGAGTGGCTTTCTATAAATGGTTCTGGCTCAAGGTTACCCCTGAGGTTGCAGCCCAGCATGAGGTTGTAGTCTCATCTGAAGGGGTATCCACTTCAGAGCTTCTGCATCTGTCTCTTGGTCAGCCTCAGAAGATCCACTTCCAAGACTGATCATCTCTTGTAGGACTGCCTCACTTATAACAGGGGCCTTCCTCAAGCTGAGTCAAGAGAAAACAAAATTCCAAATAGAATGAGAGAGTGAGCAAGAACCTAAGAGAGAGGCTACATTCTTTTTATAACTTCATATCCAAAGGGGTATAACATTACATTACTTCTGCCATATTGTATTTGTTAGAAGTGAGTCACAAGTCTAGCCCACACTCAAAGGGAGATGATGCACAGTTTGAATATACCAGGAGGTAGAGATAATTGGGGGCCATCTCACAGGCTGCCAATCAAAAACATATTCTCCGTATTTCAGATATATTTTACACAAAACAAAATAGCAGCATATTGTAATGGGATTCTCCAGGTAAGAATACTGGAGTGGGTTGCCATTTCCTTCTCCAGGGGATCTTCCCAACACAGGGATCGAACCCGTGTTTCCTNTCCCAACACAGGGATTGAACCCGTGTTTCCTGCACTGTAGGTAGACACTTTAACCTCTGAGCCACCAGGGAAGCCCAACAAATAATAAAGCAGGAAACCCTTAAAATAAACTCATTTTCCCAGTTTTATGGAGATATAATTGACTTAGAACATTAAATTAGTTTCAAGTTTATAACAAAATGATTTGAAATATGCCTAACACTGCAAAATGATTACCACAATAAGTTTAGTGAACAACAATTACCTCACATAATTACATTTTCTACCTTATGATAAGAGCTTTTAAGATCTACTCTCTTAGCAACTTGCACAGTACAATATTTATTAACTATAGTCATCATATTGTACATTATATCCCAAGAACTTATTTATCTTAGAACTAGAAGTATATATATATTTTTTTTTAATGGAGGATAATTGCTTTACATTGTTGTGGTGGAAGTTTATATTTTCTGATTATCTTTACCTGATTTCCCTAACCCTACCTTCGACAACCACTGGTCTGATCTCTGTTTCTATGAGCTTGGTATTTTTAGATTCCATATAAAATCTTATCTTTCTAATGTAAATATTTAAAGTGAATTCATGTTATGTAGAGGTGGCTTCTGTGATAATAGCGATAATATATTGTGGGCACAATCCATCCAATTGTCATTAAAATTGTTATGGTTTATGCCTATATTGGAATTAGAGTCAGGTTAGTGCATTTGTTCTAAATATAATTCAGGTTCCTTACCATCAAATTAAAGCAAATGAGAACAATCATTTGTTATAGATATTGTATATTCTATTTAACTATTACCATCAGCATCATTTGACTTTTCCTCTTAACTGAAGGGGAAATAACGTTCTTTTAATTACTGGGTTAGCCACATTCTACTCACACACCAGCATGTGTCTCTAGGTGGTTCAGTATGATTCCTTAAAGTAAACTAGCAGTAGATTGAAGGCAAAAGGAGAAGGGGATGAATGGGATGAGATGATAACACAGTGTCACTGACTCAGTGGATATGAATCTGAACAAACTCCAGGAGATAGTGAAGGAAAAGGGGGCCCTAGCATGCTGCAGTCTATGGGGTTGAAAAGAGTCGACATGAACAGCAACATCAAAAGCTAATATAACTATGAAATATTAACCATTTTCTGTTTCTTATATGTTTTGACAAACAAACATTAGTTTAGTTAGGGACAAAAGATTTTGAGTTTTACATTGCTTGAAAAAACGGCAACCACCAAACTAACATCCATGTCTAAATCATTGTAGAAATGTCCAATCCTGTTTAAAAAGCAACTTTATGTTATTGGCTTCATTTTCTTCATTCATGTTTAATAGTAGAATTAGACCTATAATAGGATACCATTATTTGTTGTATCCTTTCTTAAATTATGAATTTCTAAATTGAATACACTTTAATATATGTAAGTCTCAGTCCTAAATTTTCTAATCCTTTTTGATGGAGGTCTATTTTTAGCTCTCCACAGCCCTGAGGTCCTTTGGAAAGGGAGGCTGTGATGGTCAGAAAGGAGAGGAATGCTCAAGATGGATACTGAGAGTGAGAATATGGGCACCTGACCCAGAGGCAAGTTAGCATCACACTTTGCTACTACCTAGAAATCAACTAGATCAGGTTTTACAGGAGATCAATCAGGGGCTCCTATTTCAGGCAATCAGCTAGGATTTGTTGAACTACTTTGAGGGGATTCAAATAAGTAGAGAAGGTCATGAAGTGCAAAATTTCATTAGAAAGAGAAGACAAATCCATAACAAGATGGCAATACAATGTATCATATAATATATAATCAATAGTATCGCAGTTAGGTACCACACTGTCTTTATATCTATTTATTTACTCTAATCATGCCCCCCGCAACTTATTTAAGGTAGTTTGCAAAAATTTCATGATTGTAACGTTAAAAATAATTATTGGTTCTGTTCAGTCTGAATGCAGGAGACCCCAGTTCATTCTTGGGTTGGGAAGATCTGGTAGAGAAGGGATAGGCTACCCACTCTAGTATTCTTGGGCTTCCCTGGTGGCTCAGCTGGTAAAGAATCTTCCTGTGATGCAGGAGACCTGGGTTTGATCTCTGGGGTTAGGAAGATCCTCTGGAGAAGGGAGAGGCTACCCACACTAGTATTTCTGGCCTGAAGAATTTCATGGACTGTATAGTCCATGGGGTCTCAAAAAGTCAAACACAACTAAGTGACTTTCAATTTCACTTTTTCAGTTCAGTCACTCAGTCATATCTGACTCTTGGCGACCCCATGGACTACAGCATGCCAGGCCTCCCAGTGATGCCATCCAACCATCTCATCCTCTGTCATCCCCTTCTCCTGCTGCCTTCAATCTTTCCCAGCATCAGAGTCTTTTCCAATGAGTCAGTTCTTTACATCAGGTGGCCAAAGTATTGGAGCATCAGCATCAGTCCTTCCAATGAATATTCAGGACTAGTTTCCTTCAGGATTGACTGGTCTGATCTCCTTGAAGTCCAAGGGACTCTCAAGAGTCTTCTCCAACACCACAGTTCAAAAGCATCAGTTCTTCGGCACTCAGCTTTCTTTATGGTCCAACTCTCACTTTCATACATGACTACTGGAAAAACCATAGCTTCGACTNTTATCCAGATGGTTTTGCCCCCTAGCATTCTAAATGCCCCAGGTTCCTTTTACCTCAGGTTCTTTGAACATCTTGTTCTTCCTGCCTAGATGGCTTCTCTGTTCCCTGAATAATTGGGGCTTCACAGGTGGCTCACTGGTAAAGAATCCACCTGCGATGCAGGAGACGCAGGAGATGTGGGCTTGATCTCTGGGTCAGGAAGATCCCCTGCAGGAGGAAATGGCAACCCACTCCAGTATTCTTGCCTGTAAAATTCCATGGACAGAGGATCCTGGTGGGCTACAGCTCATAGCGTTGCAAAGAGCTGGACATGAGCGATTGAGCAGCAGCAGCAATCTAAGCAAAGAAGGAGAAAGTCAAAGCTAGTTCAAATGGTTTCAAGTGTGAGAGAACGACAGTACCATGGGTAGAAACAAAGCTAATGGCAGCTACATTTGGAGTCTCAGTTTTGGTACTTTCAATGTCAGATGGATGGTGATACACTTAAGTACAACAATCTACCATAAAGTAAGGAAGGTAGATAGGTATTTGAGGTTGATGCTATGGGTCTCATGCTGGTTCCAAGAAACTCTAACAAACACTGCTGTCGGATGTGAGGTCATATTAATCTCCTATTTGATCCTCATTTCTAATACTATATCTTCATAACCACTTTTCTAATGTGTATAAGTATTTCTTATTATTGAAATAGTCTTGTTTAGTTCAGATAATTTGGACAATAAAGAAAAATGTAAAGAAGACCTGATAAACTATGTGCACATGTCGAAACTGATTTGCTTACCATGAAAATACAAAAATTGGTATAATATCCCTGGATGGCTGTTTGAAAATGCTACATAAAAACTTAAAAATAACAATATATTTCATATTTCCATGTTTAGGCATTTACTCAAAATAATCAAATATATGTATAACATTTGTATAGAAGGATGCAATCTCTTTACATAGATACAACTGCTACATGGTTGAATTTCTTTTCAGTAATTTTTAAATATTAAGTCTAATTGTATGAATAATTTAAAAATTCAGATCATATATACATATATTGCCTCAAAGTCTACATTTTGTACCCTATCTTTGATTATAACCATGTATTAGTTTATGTCCTAACAATTTAATAATTAGGATATTTACATTTTTCTTTTATGAAGATGCTATAACAAACATCACCTTATATAAATCTACTTTATCTAAAGGAGATGATCAGATGTGACCACAAAGTAGAATTTGTGTCTTTAAAAATTCTTGACTCAGTATCTTCTCTGACCACAACGCTATGAGACTAGATATCAACTAAAGGAAAAAAATGGCGAAAAACACAAACTCATGGAGATTAAACAATGTATTACTAAATAACAAAGAGGTTACTGAAGAAATAAGAAAAGAGATCCAAAGATTCCAAGGAACAAATGACGATGAAAACCTATAGGACTCAGCAAAAGCAGTTCTAAGAGGGAGGTTTACAGTGATACAATCATACCCACAGAAACAAGAAAAACACTGAAAACAGCCTAACTGTACATCTATAGCAGCTGTAGAAAGAAGAACAAAATGCCCCAAAGTCTGCAGAAAGAAGGAGATCATAAAAATCAGAGCAGAAATAAGTGAAAAAGAAATGAAGGCAACAATAGGAAATATTAAAAGCTGATTCTTGGAGAAGATAAACAAAATTGACAAAGCACTAGCCAGACTCATCAAGAAAAAAAGGGAGAAAAATCAAATCAATAAAATTAGAAATGAAAAATGAGAGGTTACAACAGACAACACAGAAATACAAAGGATCAGAAGAGAATATTATGAGCAACTGTATGCTCATACAGTGGACAACCTAGAGGAAATGGACAGATTCTTAGAAAAGATCAGCCTCCCAAGACTGAACCAGGAAGAAATAGGAATGAACAACCCAATTACAAACACTGGAATTGAAACAGTGATCAAAAATCTCTCCCCAAACAAAAGCCGAGGGCCAGATGGCTTCACAGGGGAATTCTATCAAACATTTAGAGAAGAGATAATGTCTATTTTTTTGAAACTCTTACAAAAAATTTCAGAGAAAGGAACACTTCCAAACTGATTCTACGAGGCCACAATCACCCTGATACCAAAACCAGGAAAACACAACTCGAAAAAAGAAAATTACAGGCCAATATCACTGATGAACATAGATGCAAAAATCCTCAACAAAATTCTAGCAAACAGAATCCAACACCACACTAAAAAACTCGTACACCATGATAAAGTCACATTTATTCAGTACACACAATGCAAGGATTCTTCAATATACATAAATCAATCAATGTGATATACCACATCAACAAATTGAAAGATAAAAACCTAATGATCCTCTCAACAGATGCAGAAAACACCTTTGACAAAATCCAGCATCCATTTATGATAAAAATGTTTCAAAAAATGGGTATAGGAGGAACCTACTTCAACACAGTAAAGGCCGTTTATGAAAAGCCCACAGCAAACATTATTATCAATGATGAAAAACTAAAAGCTTTCCTTCTAAGATCAGGAAAAAGACAAGGGTATCCACACTTACCACTATTGTTCAACGTAGTTTTGGAAGTCCTAGCTATGGCAATTAGAGAAGAAAAAGAAATAAAAGAAATCCAGATTGGAAAATAAGAAGTAAAACTCTCACTATNTTGGAAGTCCTAGCTATGGCAATTAGAGAAGAAAAAGAAATAAAAGAAATCCAGATTGGAAAAGAAGAAGTAAAACTCTCACTATTTGCAGATGACATGATACTACACACAGAAAACCCAAAAGAAACTATCAGAACATTACTAGAGCTAATCAACAAATTCAGCAAAGTCACAGGATACAAGGTCAATACACAGAAATCACTTACAATGCTATACACTAACAATGAAAAACCAGAAAGAGAAATTAAGGAATCAATACTATTCACTATTGTAACAAAAAGAAAAAAAAACCTAAGGAAACAAAAGACTTGTATATGGAAAACTATGACACTGATGAAAAAAATCAAAGATGACATAAACAGATGGAGAGATATTCCATGTTCCTTGGTAGGAAGAATCAATATTGTAAAAATGACTATACTACCAAATGCAATCTACAGATTCAATGCAATCCTTATCAAATTACCAGTGGCTTTTTTCACAGAACTAGAACAAAAAATTTCACAATTCATATGGAAACCCAAAAGACCTCAAATAGCCAAAGCAGTCTTGAGAAGGAAGAATGGAGCTGGAGGTATAAACTTTCCTGACTTCAGACTATACTAGAAAGCTACAGTCATCAAGACAGTATGGTACTGGCACAAAAACAGAAATACAGACCAATGGAACAAGATAGAGGACCCAGAGATAACCCCACACACATATGGGTACCTTATTTTTGACAAAGGAGGCAACACTATACAATGGGGTAAAGACAGATCTTCAATAAGTGGTGCTGGGAAAACTGGACAGCTATGTGAAAAAGAATGAAATTAGATCACTACCTTATGCCACACATGAAGATAAACTCAAAATGAATTCAAGACCTAAATGTAAGAACAGAAACTATCAAACTCTTAGAGGAGAACACAGGCAGAACACTTGATGACAAAAATCAAAGCAAGATCTTCTATGACTCACCTCCTAGAGTAATGAAAATAAAAACAGAAATAAACAAGTGGGGCCTAATTAAACTTAAAACCTTTTGCACAGCAAAAGAAGCTACAAACAAGATGAAAAGACAACCTTCAGAATAGGAGAAAATAATAGCAAGGGAAACAACTGATAAAGAATTAATTTCCAAAATACACAAGCAGCTCATACAACTCAATATCAGAAAAGCAAACAACCCATCAAAAAGTGGGAAACATATCTGAAGAGACATTTCTCCAAAGAAAACATGCAGATGGCTAATGAGCACATGAAAAGATGCTCAACATCGTTCATTATTAGAGAAATGCAAATCAAAACGACAATGAGATATCACCTCACAACAGTCAGAATGCCATCATCAAAAAGTCTAAAACAATAAATGCTGTGTATTTCAGTCTAGTTCATTTCAGTTGCTCAGTGGTGTCTGATGCCTTATGACCCCATGGACTGCCTCTCTGTCTATCACCAATTACCAGAGTTTATTCAAACTCATGTCCATTGAGTCTGTGATGCCATCCAACCATCTTATCCTGTGTCATTCCCTTCTCCTCCTGTCTTCAATCTTTCCCAGCATCAGGGTCTTTTCAAATAAGTCAGTTCTTCACATCAGGTGGCCAAAGTATTAGAGTTTCAACTTCATCATCAGTGCTTCCAATGAATATTTGGGACTAATTTCCTTTAGGATGTATTGGTTGGATCTCCTTGCAGTCCAAGAGACTGTCAAGAATCTTCTCCAATACCACAGTTCAAAAGCACCAATTCCTTGGTGCTCAGCTTTATTTATAGACCAACTCTCACATCCATACATCACTGCAGGAAAAACCATAGCTTTGACTAGATGGACCTTTGTTGACAAAGTAATGTCTCTGCTTTTTAATATGTTGTCTAGGTTGATCATAGCTTTTCCTTCAAGGAACAAGAGTCTTCTAATTTCATAGCTGCACTCACCATCTGCAGCATTTTTGGAGACCCCCAAAGTAAAGTCTGTCACTGTTTCCATTGCTTCTCCATCTATTTCCCATGAAGTGATGGGACCAGATGCCATGATCTTTGTTTTCTGAATGTTGAGCTTTAAACAAACTTTTTCACTCTCCTCCTTCACTTTCATCAAGAGGCTCTTTAATTCTTCTTCACTTTCTGCCATAAGGGTGGTGTCACCTGCGTATCTGAGGTTATTGTTATTTCTCCCAGCAATTTTGATTCCAGCTTGCACTTCATCCAGCCCAGCATTTCTCATAATGTACTCTGCATATAAGTTAAATAAGCAGGGTGACAATATACAGCCTTAATGTACTCCTTTCCCGATTTGGAACCAGTTTGTTGTTTCATGTCCAGTCATAACTGTTGCTTCCTGACCTGCATACAGATTTCTCAGGAGGCAGGTCAGCTGTTCTGGTGTTCCCATCTCTTGAAGAATTTTCCACAGTTTGTTGTGATCCACACAGTCAAAGCCTTTGGCATAGTCCATAGCAGAAGCAGATGTTTTTCTGGAACTCTCTTGGTTTTTCGATGATCCAATGGATGTTGGCAATTTGATCACTGGTTTCTCTGCCTTTTCAAAATCCAGCTTGAATATCTGGAAGTTCACAGTTCACGTTCCACTGAAGCCTGGCTTGGAGAATTTTGAGCATTACTTTACTAATGTGTGAGATGAGAGCAATTGTGCAATAGTTTGAGCTTTCTTTGGCATTGCCTTTCTTTGGGACTGGAGAGAATGCTGACCTTTCCAGTCCTATGGCCACTGATGAGTTTTCCAGATTTGCTGGTGTACTGAGTGTGGCGCTTTCATAGCATCATCTTTTAGGATTTGAAATAGCGCAACTGGAATTCCATCACCTCCATGAGCTTTGTAGTGATGCTTCCTAAGGCCTATTTGACTTCACATTCCAAGATGTCTGGCTCTAGGTGAGTGATCACACCATCGCGATTATCTGGGTCATGAAGATCTTTTTGTATAGTTCTTCTGTGTATTCTTGCCACCTCTTCTTAATACCTTCTGCTTCTGTTAGGTCCATACCATTTCTGTCCTTTATTGTGCCCATCTTTGCATGAAAAGTTCCCTTGGTATCTCTGCTTTTCTTGAAGAGATCTCTAGTCTTTCCCATTCTATTATTTTCCTCTATTTCTTTGCATTGATCACTGAGGAAGTCTTTCTTATCTCTCCTTGCTATTCTTTGGAACTCTGCATTCAAATGGGTATATCTTTCCTTTTCTCCTTTGCTTTTCACTTCTCTCATTTTCACAGCTATTTGTAAGGCCTCCTCAGACAACCATTTTGCCTTTTTGTGTTTCTTTTTCTCAGGGATGGTCTTGATCACTGCCTCCTTACAATGTCATGAACCTCTGTTCATAGTTCTTCAGGCACTCTGTCTATCAAATCTAATTCCTTGAATCTATTTGTCACTTCCACTGTACAATCATAAGTGATTTGATTTAGGTATACCTGAATGGTCTAGTAGTTTTCCCTACTTTCTTCAATTTAAGTCTTAATTTGGCAATAAAGATTTCATGATCTGAGCCACAGTCAGCTCCTGGTCATGTTTTTGCTGACTGTATAGAGTTTCTCCATCTTCAGCTGGAAAGAATATAATCAGTTTGATTATGGTATTGACCATCTGGTGATGTCCATGTGTAGAGTCTTCTCTTGTGTTGTTGGAAGAGGGTGTTTGCTATGACCAGTGTATTCTCTTGGTGAAACTGTGTTAGCCTTTGCCTTGCTTCATTTTGTACTCCAAGGCTAAACTTGCCTGTTAATCCAGTTATCTTTTGTCTTTCTACTTTTGTATTCTAGTTCCCTATGATGAAAAAGACTTTTTTTGGTGTTAGTTCTAGAAGATCTTGTAGGTCTTCATAAAACCATTCAACTTCAGCTTCTTCAGCATTACTGGTTGGGGCATAGACTTTGATTACTGTGATATTGAATGGTTTGAATTAGAAATGAACAGAGATCATTCTTTCATTTTTGAGATTGCACCCAAGTACTGAATTTTGGACTCTTTTGTTGACTATGAGTACCACTCCATTTCTTCAAAGGAATTCTTGCCCACAGTGGTAGATATAATGGTCATTTGAATTATTCCTAAACTGTGGTGTTGGAGAAGACTCTTGAGAGTCCCTTGAACTGCAAGGAGATCAAACTAGTTAATTCTAAAGGAAATCAGTCTTGATTATTCATGGAAGGACTGATGCTGAAGCTGAAACTCCAACACTTTGGCCACCTGATGCGAAGAACAGACCCATTTGAACTTTCTAGCACCATACACAAAAATAAACTCAAAATGGATTAAAGATCTAAATGTAAGACCAGAAACTATAAAACTCCTAGAGGAGAACATAGGTAAAACTCTCTCCGACATAAATCACAGCAGGATCCTCTATGATCCACCTCCCAGAATACTGGAAATAAAAGCAAAAATAAACAAATGGGATGTAATTAAAATTAAAAGCTTCTGCACAACAAAGGAAACCAAAAGCAAGGTGAAAAGACAGCCTTTGGAATGGGAGAAAATAATAGCAAATGAAGCAACTGACAAAAACTAATCTCAAAAATATACAAGCAGCTCACAGAAAAATAAGTGACCCAATCAAAAAATGGGCCAAAGAACTAAACAGACATTTCTCCAAAGAAGACATACAGATGGCTAACAAACACATGAAAAGATGCTCAGCATCACTCATTATTTAGAAAGATGGTAACGATAACCCTGCATTATCAGAGAAATGAGAATCAAAACCACAATGAGGTACCATTTCACACCAGTCAGAATGGCTGTGATCCAAAAAGTCTTCAAGCAATAAATGCTGGAGAGGGTGTGGAGAAAAGGGAACCCTCTTACACTGTTGGTGGGAATGCAAACCAGTACAGCCACTATGGAGAACAGTGTGGAGATTCCTTAAAAAACTGCAAATAGAACTGCCTTATGACGCAGCAATCCCACTGCTGGGCATACACACCGAGGAAATCAGAATTGAAAGAGACACGTGTACCCCAATGTTCATCACAGCACTGTTTATAATATCCAGGACATGGAAGCAACCTAGATGTCCATCAGCAGATGAATGGATAAGAAAGCTGTGGTACATATACACAATGGAGTATTACACAGCCATTAAAAAGAATACATTTGAATCAGTTCTAATGAGGTGGATGAAACTGGAGCCTATTGTACAGAGTGAAGTAAGCCAGAAAGGAAAACACCAATACAGTACACTAACACATATATATGGAACTTAGAAAGATGGTAATGATAACCCTGTATGCAAGACAGCAAAAGAGACACAGATGTATAGAACAGACTTTTGGACTCAGGGAGAGGGAGAGGGTGGGATGATTTGGGAGAATGGCATTGAAACATGTATACTATCATGCAAGAAACAAATCGCCAGTCTATGTTTGATACAGGATACAGGATGCTTGGGGCTGGTGCACGGGGATGACCCAGAGAGGTGGTATGGGGTGGGAGGTGGGAGTGGGGTTCAGGATTGGGCACTCATGTACACTCATGGCAGATTCGTATCAGTGTATGGCAAAACCAATACAGTATTGTAAAGCAAAATAAAGTAAAAATAAAAATTAAAAAAAAAAAAGACAGGATTAAAAAAAAAAAAAAGACCCTGATGCTGGGAAAGATTGAAGGCAGGAGGAGAAGGGGACGACAGAGGATGGATGGTTGGATGGCATCACCAACTCAATGAACATAAGTTTGAGCAAGCTCCAGGAGTTGTTGATGGGCAAGGAGCCTGACATGCTGCAGTCCATGGGGTCACAAAGAGTCAGACACAACTGAGTGACTGAGCTGTACTGAACTTATCTCTAAAGTATGTATATCCCTGGTAGAAAGCATATGGGTAGATTACCGCTTACGTCAAGATTGATAATCACCACTTTTTAGTTCAGTTAGTTCAGTTGCTCAGTTGTGTCCGACTCTTTGTAACTCCATGGACTGCAGCACGCTAGGCCTCCCTGTCCATCACCAACTCCTGGAGTTTACTCAAACTCATGCCCGTTGAGTCAGTGATGCCATCCAACCACCTCATCCTCGGTCGTCCCCTTTCCTCCTGCCTTCAATCTTCAATCAGGGTCTTTTCAAATGAGTCAGCTATTCATATCAGGTTGCCAAATATTGGAGTTTCAGCTTCAACATCAGTCCTTCCAATGCATGTTCAGGACTTATTTCCTTTAGGATGGACTGGTTGGATCTCCTTGCAGTCCAAAGGACTGTCAAGAGTCTTCTCCAACACCACAATTCAAAAGCATCAATTCTTTGGCACTCAGCTTTCTTCATAGTCCAACTCTCACATCCATACATGACTACTGGAAAAACCATAGCCTTGACTAGATGGACCTTTGCTGACAAAGTAATTGGAATGTTAATCTACTTATATTTAATGTAATTACTGATATTTTTTGGATTTAAGTCTTCTATTTTTCAATTCATTTTCACTTTCCCTTCAGTTTTTATTCCTGTTTTTTCTCTCCTGCTTTACTTAGAGTATCTTTGGTATTCCTTTTTATTTCTTTATTGGTTTCTTAGGTATAATCTTTTTTATTTTTATTGATTGTTCTACAGTTAGTAACATTCATCCTTGGCTCATCAAAGTCATTTCATACTCAAAATGTTACCACTTTTCATCTCACAATGGTCACTTCACACTTTCTATTTAAGACTTCACAAAATTAATAATATTACAACAATTTAACTTTCAGAGTATTCATGCTGACATTGTCACTTATTTTACTTTTCATATGTTGTGACTCTCACCTTCCATTGTTGTTTTTGCTTCAAACTGTCAGTTGTCTTTTAAAGAACGTACATGAAGCAAAAGCACAGTACTTTGCATTTATCCATTTATTTATTATTTATGGGACTCTCTTTCCTGTATATCCAAGTTCTTGTCCGATATGATTTCTATTCAATCTGAAGAATATTATTTAGCATTTAGTTTTCAGTGAAGGTTAGCTGGTAACAAGTTTAACATTTATGTATCTGACATTGTCTTTATTTTCCTGTCAATTTAAGATAATTTTCCCTGTAAATAGAATTCTAGGTTGAGAACTTTTTAAAAAGTATGTTACCACACAATTGCACTCATCTCACATNCTTAAAGCTCAACATTCAGAAAACGAAGATCATGGCATCTGGTCCCATCACTTCATGGCAAATAGATGGGGAAGCAGTGGAAACAGTGTCAGACTTTAGTTTTTGGGCTCCAAAATCACTGCAGATGGTGACTGCAGCCATGAAATTAAAAGATGCTTACTCCTTGAAAGAAAAGTTATGAGCAACCTAGACAGCATATTCAAAAGCAGGGACATTACTTTGCCGACTAAGGTCCGTCTAGTCAAGGCTATGGTTTTTCCAGTCGTCATGTACGGATGTGAGAGTTGGACTGTGAAGAAGGCTGAGCACAGAATAATTGATGCTTTTGAATTGTGGTGTTTGAGAAGACTCTTGAGAGTCCCTTGGACTGCAAGGAGATCCAACCAGTCCATTCTGAAGGAGATCAACCCTGGGATTTCTTTGGAAGGAATGATGCTGAGGCTGAAACTCCAGTACTTTGACCACCTCATGCGAAGAGTTGACTCACTGGAAAACACTCTGATGCTGGGAGGGATTGGGGGCAGGAGGAGAAGGGGACCACCGAGGATGAGATGGTTGTATGGCATCACTGACTCGATGGACGCGAGTCTGCGTGAACTCCAGGAGATGGTGATGGACAGGGAGGCCTGGCGTGCTGCGATACATGGGGTCATAAAGAGTCAGACACGACTGAGTGACTGAACTGAACTGAAAGATGTCCTTCTTTGCCTTCTGAACTTTACTGTTTCTGAGAAGTTGGCTGTTATTCCTCTTGTTCTCTTTGTAGCATGCCCAGATAAATTCTGGTTGCTTGGAAGTTTGTTTTTTTTTTTAAATGTCACTCTCAGAATACTGACAGTCATACTTCAAGTGTAGTTTTCCTTGAATTTATTCATCTTGCAGTTGACTGAGCTTCTTGAAACCTATAATTATTTTTTCAGGAAATTTAGGAAAATCTCTTTGATTATTTGTGCCTCATTCTCACTCTCTTTTCTGTTTATCAATTTTATATTGTCCCACAGGTTTTTCATACTCTGTCTCCTTTTCTCTCTCAACATCTGCAATCAGATATCTTTCTTCTGACATTTACAGTCTGCAGTTAAACTCATTTGGTGAAATTTCTATTATAGTTATTATACTTGCTTACGTAACAATTCTATTTGCTTCTTTTTAAAAAATAGTTTTCATTTCTCTGCTTAGGTTAACTGTCATTCATTAAAATTATATCTTATTTTAGTTTTAAACACATTTTCTCTTAATTCCTTGAACATACTTGTAGGTGTTAGCTAAATCTAACATCCAGGTTATCTCAGATTCCATTTCTATTGACTATTTTTAAATTGGCTATGGGTTACATTTTTACTTTTCTTTGAAGACTTCATAATTCTTAATTGTATATTAGACATCATCAGTGGTATTTTGTAGAGACAGGATTCTATTATCTTACTTTGAGGAGTGCTGATTTTTGCTTCTGTAGTTAGTTCCATTACTGGTTGGTCAGTCTGAACTTATGTAGGCTTGTTTAACTATGTTAGGACAAATCTGTAAAAGTCCCAAGTGGCTCTCAAGCTCTTTAGATTGGTAAAACTCAAACATTTAAAAACGCTGTTTCTTCTGGGAATTTTTTTCAGGGCACAGTTTTAGGCTTTGCTAAGGCAGGTCTAAAGCAAGCATGTCTTTTACTTCTAAGGCTTTTTATTTCTGTTGGCTCAGCTGAGTGTCTCAGGTGTTCACAAGGTGTTAAGGAAATTACCCCATTCTGATGGGCTAGATCTGCAGTATCCTCCATCTCTGTTTGATCTCTGTGTGTCTGTTCTGTTCTAAATTCCAGACCAGCCACTCTGTTGTAGTGGTAGTCTTGAACAAGCCACCAGCAAAGACTCATAGGGCACTCCTGTATGACGTTAACCCTTCTCCATAGATTACTTCCTCGTCTTCAGTAACTTGCTGCATGGATTCCAACCGTTTTAGCTGGCCTGTCCTCTAACGTCTTCCATTTTAGCCCAGTCAAAATCCTGTGCTCATTCTCAACTCAAGGTTTCTCTGCCAGGTCAGGAAATGGTTCTCAGGCAGAGTCAGTGCAATTATGAGCCTCACTTTATGAGCTTCTCTCTTCTCAGGGATCATAGAAATCTGTACATCCATTAGAGCAGATTGTATCAAGTACTTATTTGGGCTCCTGGTCTTGGAGAGATGATTCAAAATCAGTCCAAGACTGTCCAGCCAAAAATATTTCCAACTAGTGACTGTTAATGCAAATAGTCTCTTCTTTCTGATCCTATAACTGTACAGTATTTTTCATGTTTAAAATCTGACTCCTCTTTTTTTTCTTTTTTTCAAATGCATCTGTACTCTGTTTTCAATGTAAGCTGGGTTTATCTCCACTGA
>SJYQ01010001.1:68422-88503 GCA_006410935.1 Redunca redunca | reverse complement strand
GTGTAAAGTTAAGTTGTCTATTTGATGTTTTTCTTGTTTCTTGAGGTAAGATTGTATTGCTATTAACTTCCCTCTTAGGATTGCCTTTGCTGCATCCCATAGGTTTTGAGTTGTCATGTTTTCATTGTCATTTGTTTCTAGAAATTTTTTTATTTCTCTTTTGATTTCTTCAGTAACCTGTTGGTTATTTAAAAACGTGTTGTTTAATCTCTATGTGCTTGTGTTTCTTACAGTTTTTTCTTGTAATTGATATTTAATCTCATAGCATTGTGGTCAGGGAAGATGTTTGATACAATTTCAATTTTTTAAAATTTCCTGAGGTTTGATTTGTGACACAAGATATGGTCTATCCTGGAGAATGTTCCATGTGCAATTGAGAAGAAGGTGCATTCTTCTGCATTTGGATGGAATGTCCTGAAGATATCAATAAGATCCATCTCATCTAGTGTATCATTTAAGACATGTTTCCTTATTAATTTTCTGTTTTGATGATCTGTTGATTGTTGTGAGTGGTGTGTTAAAGTCTCCTACTATTATTGTGTTACTATCAATTTCTCCTTTTATGTCTGTTAGTATTTGTCTTATGTATTGAGGTGCTTCTATGTTGGGTGCATAGATATTTAAAATTGCTATGTTTTCCTCTTGGATTATCCTTTGATCATTATGTAGTGTCTTTCCTTATCTCTTATAATCTTTAAGTTCTATTTTGTCTGATATGAGGATTGCTACTCCAGCTTTCTTTTGCTTCCCATTTGCATGGAACACATTTTTCCATCCTCTTGCTTTCAGTCTATATGTGTCTTGAGGTCTGAAGTGGGTTTCTTGTAGATAACATATGTATAAGTCTTGTTTTTGTATTCATTCAGCCAGTATGTGTCTTTTGGTTGCAGCATTTAATCCACTTACATTTAAAGTAATTATTGATATATATGTTCCTATTGCCATTTTCTTAATTGTTTGGAGTTGATTTTGTAGATCTTTTTTCTTCTCTTGTATTTCTCGACTATATAAGTCCCTTTAACATTTGTTGTGAAGTTGGTTTTGTGGCCCTAAATTCACTTAACTTATGCTTTTATGAAAAGCTTTTTATTTTTCCATCAATTTTGAATGAGATCTTTCCTGGGTACAGTAATCTTGATTGTAGATTTTTCCCTTTCAGTACTTTAAATATACCCTGCTGTTCCCTTCTGGCATGCAAAGTTTCTGCTTAAAGATCAGCTGTTAAACATATGGGGTTTCCCTTATATGTTACTTATTGCTTCTCCCTTGCTGCTTTTAATATTCTTTCTTTGTGTTTAGTCTTTGTTAGTTTGATTAGTATGTGTCTTGGCATGTTTCTCCTTGGGTTTATCTGGTATGGGACTCTTTGTGCCTCTTGAACTTGATTAACTATTTCCTTTTCCACATTGGTGAAATTTTCAACTATAATCTCTTCAAAAATTTTCTCATACCCTTTCTTTTTCTCTTGTTCTTCTGGGATCCCTATAATTCAAATGTTGGTGCATTTTATATGGTCCCAGAGGTCTCTGAGACTGTTCTCAGTTCTTTTCATTCTTTTTACTTTATTCTGCCATTCAAAAATTATTTCCACCATTTTATCTTCCAGCTCACTGATTCTTCTGCTTCAGATATTCTGCTATTGATTCTGCTTCTAGAATATTTTTAAATTCAATGATTGTGTTGTTTGTGTCTGTATGTTTATTCTTTAATTCTTCTAGGTCTTTGTTATATTGATTCTTGCCTTTTCTCCATTTTGTTTTCAAGGTTTTTGATCATCTTTACTATCATTATTCTGAATTCTTTTTCAGGTAATTTGCCTATTTCTTCTTCATTTATTTGGACTTCTGTGTTTCTAGTTTGTTCCTTCATTTGTGTAGTATTTCTCTGCCTTCTCATTTTTTTCTTTTAAACTTATTGTGTTTGAGGTCTCCTTCCCCCAGGCTTCAAGGTTGAATTCTTTCTTCGTTTTGGTTTCTGCCCTCCTAAGGTTGGTCCAGTGGTTTGTGTGAGCTTTTTATAAGGTGAGATTTTTGCTAAGTTTTTGTTTGTTTGTTTGTTTTTCCTCTGATGGTCAAGGCTGACTGAGGTGGTTATCCTATATGCTGATGATTGAGTTTGTATTTTTGTTTTGTCTGTTGTTTAGATAAGGTGTCCTACACAGGATGCTACTGGTGGTTGGGTGTGGCTGGTTCTTGTATTCAAGTGGTTGATACTCCCTAGGGTTAGTTCTCTGGTAGTCTAGGGTCTTGGAGTCAGTGCTCCCACTCCAAAGGCTCAGGGCTTGATACCAGGATCAAAGATTCCACATGTGGCTTGTTATGGCATTAAGTGAGATTAAAATAAATATCCAAAATGAGAGGCCAAAGATGAACCTCAAACAAATGGCAATGACAAAATCAGGAAAATAATAATTAAAATAATGGAATATACAAATATACATATATATCCATGAGCCAAGTCAAAAAATTCCAAGAAAAATAAAATACAGTAGACTGACCCAGCAAACAAAAGAAATCAAAAATTATATTTATCCATTAAGAACAAAACTAACTAAAGCACAAACTGGAAAATAAAACTAGAGCAAGGTGCCAAATGGGGAATAAAACAATGAAAACAAACAAACAAATATGTTGAGAGGAAAGGAAATAAAGAAAAAATAGATATGCAAAGATGAAGGAGATTTATATATATTAAAGATTAACTGCAAGGGGAAAAGAACAGTAGGGAAGGCAAACAAAAGAATAAATGTAGAAAAAATATAATAGGTTTAAAAAATTAAAATTATAAAAAAGAGAAGAGAAAAAAATAAAGGAAGAAGAAATAGAAAAGGAAGGGGAAAAAAAAAAGAAGAAGACTCCATAGAACTGCAAAAGCCCAAGGTAGAGGCAGAGGTTTATAACAACAATAACAAGTGTGACTGAATATACACATATATTACACCCGTAAGCAAATATACACATATGCTTACATCCTTAAGCAAAATCAAAACAGCCCAACAAAATAAAGTACAATAGATTGATCCAGCGAACAAAAGAAACCAAAAATTATATCTACCAGAACAAAACTAACTAAAGCACAAACTGGAAAACAAAACTAAAGAAAGGTGCCAACTGGGAAATAAAGCAGTGAAAGTAAAACTAACAAATATATTGAGAGGAAAGGAAAGAAACAAAAGAAAGAAAGAATAGATATGCAAAGTTAAATAGAGGTAGATAAAGAAGATTAATACACATTAAAGATTAACTGCAAGGGGGAAAGAACAGTATGAAAAGCAAACAAAGGAATAAATGTAGAAAAAATAATAAAAGCTTTAAAAAATTTAAAAAAGAGAGGAAAAAAAAAGCGGAGGGGGCGGAACTCCACAGAACTGCAAAAGCCCAACTAGAGGCGGAGGTTTGCAACAATAAAAAACGTGACTGAGAGAAGAAAAGGTCAAAAGCTTAAATAGATTTCATAGTGCCAATAAAATCAACAACTACAACAGAGTCGGGGGAAAGGGGAAATAAAAGAAAAAATCCAAAAGAATCTACAGAATAAGTGAAAACACAAGAATAATAAATGTTTTTCTTGAGTCACTGATGTCAGAGTCCTTTCCCTCGCTGGGAGTCACAGTCCACCTCACCTCCCTAGAATGCCCTCCAACACTGTGCTGACCTTTGGACCTGCTGTGGGGGCAGCTCAGATTCGAATCGGGTCTTACTCCTGTGTGTTCTTGCCTCCAGTGTCCACAGCTATCAGAACTAGAGTGTTTTCTTTTGTGGGAGCTCCATAGACAGAGTCTGGCTGGTTGGTTGTGTGTGATATAATCAGCAGCTTGTACAGCTGGTGGGAAGGTTTTGGGTCTTCTTCCTTGGCCACACTGCCCTTGGGTTTCAACTGTGGCTTTACTTCCACCTCTGCATGTGGGTCGTCCACTGGGGTTTGCTCCTGAGGTTGCCTTGGAGGGCTTGGGTTTGCTCCTGTGAGGGCCAGGTGTGGAGGTGGTGCAGCTACTTGGGTTGCAGGGGAATGTTTTGGCAGCACCAGGTACTCAGAGGTGTTGTTGGCTAGGGCAGCAGGAAATAAATGTTCTAGAAGGCTATGGAAACCAGTACTGGACAATATGCTCAGTATTCTTGCCTGGAGAACGCTGCTCCCTGACAGAGAAGCCTGGCAGGCCACAGTCTACAGGATCGCAAAGAGTTAGACACAACTGAAGCGACCCTGTGTGCACAGATGCAAGAATTTTTTTGTGGCAGCTCTGCCCCAGTGAGAGTTCAGCGTGAAAGTGGTGCATCTGCTTGGCTTGCAGGGACTCTGGGGGTGCCAAGTGTGCAGGGACATGGGCTGCCTCCGCTGCAGGAGTTATGGCCCTATCAGAGTCTTTTTTCGAGCCTCCTGTAACTGGCGATCAGAAGACCTCTTTGGCCTGTCTTTCTCCACAGCTCTGCCTGTTTAGGCACTTAAAGGGCTCCCTTGCCTGGGGTCCTTCTCTGTTGTTTGGCGCATCAGGCACATAAAGGGGCCCCCCTGGGTGGGGTCCTACTCTAGTTCAGTGCATCAGTCACTTAAAGGAGCACCCTGGGTGGTCCTGCTCTGTAGTTCAGTGCCTCAGGCATTTGATGGGCCAACCTCTCTGTTGTTCAGCTGCCAATGCTGGCATTAGAGAGAGGCTATGGGGATGGCTCCACCCCCTATAGGTGACTTGGCAGTATTGCCTTGTTTCCAACACTGTCTGGCTTTCCTCCACTGGCATTTCCCACCACAATCTCCTCCATCACATCCCCTCAATCTGTCTCTCTGCAATCAACAGCAGCCCTCGCCCTGGGATTGCTCCACAATCCCTAAAATCCGGCTCCCAGCTGCTGCATCTTCCAGGGGACCTGCACCCCTGTCCAGGGTATGTATGGCTGTGGCAAGGACTGTCTGATTCTCGTTCCATTTAGGCTGCCACAGATCAGCTGTTTCACTCGCAGCCTTAAATGTTTCTCCTCCTGCTCAGACAGTTGCCCCACTGTGGGGATTGAACCCCCTGCTTCAGTTCCCCCACCCACTGAAGGCAGGTCCAGTCCTACTAACTCTCCTGTTTTTCTCCCTAGTTCCTTGATCCTACCGCATTTTGGGTGGGTCTGTTTATTCTTTTCCGCTGGTCAAGTACTCCTGTCCACTTTCAGCTGGTGTTCTGCATGCACCTCTATATCTGAAGGTGTATTCCTGATGTATCTGTGGGGAGAGAAGTACTTTATGTCCACTAACTCCTCCACCATCTTGTTCTCTGCCTACAGTTTCTTAAATTAAGACGTTGCTTCCAGAAAAGATCCATTAACCTGAAAATCTGCTGCTGCTGCTGCTAAGTCACTTCAGTCGTGTCCGACTCTGTGCTACCCCATGGACTCCAGCCTACCAGGCTCCTCCATCCATGGGATTTTCCAGGCAAGAGTACTGGAGTGGGGTGCCATTGCCTTCTCCGGAAAATATGCTAACCAACCAATTATCATGTCATCACAGTTCAGTAGCTTTTACCTATAAGCAGATACTTAAGGAAATGGAGCTAGGATGGGTAAATGTAGATGCTGTGGAGGTAGAAGACAAGCTCCAGATGTGAAGCACTGCTGGATGATTGACTTAGTAAAGGGGTGAGGCAATATAAGGGCCCAGAATTGAATACCTTGGGAAAACTAAGTGAAAGAAAGGTGAAAATATTAAGAGGCACTAAAAATAAGCAGAACTCAAATATGCAGAGTAAGCTCTGTTTTCTAGAACAAAATTAAGCATATATTTTGGGTTTTCTCATAAGACTTTTAGATAAGGTTATCAGACATGGTGCTGGCAGGAAAATTTAGTTGAGTGTCTCCGTGAGTGTGATGAAATGGCATGCTCATGTTGTATTTTGACAATAGTTTAATAAAGGGAGTATTTATTGTGGGCACAGTGTGGGAAAACTGCAAGAGATACTGCAGAAAACAATGTTAGGAACAGCTGTCACTATCCCAGGCAAGAGGGGACAAAGGGAGGGGACAACATGGGGAGCCCAGATTATCACCCATGCAAGAAGGGACATGGGGAAGAGAACGGTACTTGAAAACCAGAGACACAGAGGCTGGTGGTGAGGCCTGCCTGACAGCAGCTGTGACTTTTGGTTGAGGGATCAGCCAGCCGGTGACATAAATACCATGACTTCACTCTCCTTTTTCCTTCTGATCTCATGCCAGTGTTCTTCATTAACCAAACCCATCAGGAAGCCAGTGGGCAAGGGAGCCATTATCATGCACAAATTATCTCCCAGAGCAGAGAGCAGGGTGGTGGAGAGGGTATTTACAGGGACAAATGAAAGATACCATGCATGAAGAAAGGGGGGGAAACTTCCCTCAATGTATAGGAAAGAATATTTACTTTCAGAGTTTGGATTGTATAAAAATATTTTCATATGTAAGAAAATTTTCAATGGTATAAAACAAAATTCCAGAGAATCTATTTTGAAGATTTATGCATAAATGTAAATTAAACCTATCTATCTGCTCTATGTAATACATACTTGATTATAAGTAACAAGCTTAAACGGATTAAGAGTATATGCTGACTATGTTTTATTTCTATGACTATTTTGACTTAGAAAACTCATATTTCAACATCTTAAAAAAGACAGAAATGGAATATTCAGCATATTTTATGTTGGATAAATTTAAAAAATTATTCAAGTATAGTTGATTTGCAATATTATAATAGTTTCAGGTATATAGCATCAGTTCAGTTTAGTTCAGTTACTCAGTTGTGTCTAACTCTTTGTGACCCCTTGGACTGCAGGATGCCAGGCTTCCCTGCCCATCACCAGCTCCTGGAGCCTGCTCAAACTCATGTCTATTGAGTCAGTGATGCCATTCAACCATTTCATCCTCTGTCGTGTCCTCCTTCTGCTTTATCATTCAATATTTTATGGATCATATTCCACTTAAAGTTATTATAAAATAGTGGCTCTATTTTCCTTTTACTATATAATATATCCTTGTTGCTTATCTATTCTATACATAGTAGTTTGTATCTCTTAATCTCTTACCCTTATTTGACCCCTTCCCACTTCCCTATCCCCACTGGTAACCATGAATTTGTTCACTATATCTGTTAATTTGTTTATTTTTTGTTACATCTATTTGTTCATTTTTTAGATTCTACATATTAGTGATAACATACAGTACTTATATTTATCTAACTTTTTTCACTAAGCATAATACCCTTCAGGTCCATCAATATTGGTACAAATGGCAAAATTTCATTCTTTTCTATGACTAATATGTATATGTGTGTTAGTTGCTTGGTCATGTCTGACTCTTTGTGACCCTATGGACTGTATCCCACCAGGCTCCTCTGTCCATGGAATTTTACAGGCAAGAATACTGGAGTGGGTAACCATTCCATTCTCCAGGGAATCTTCCTGACTCAAGGGTTGAACCTAAGTCTCCTGCATTGCAGGCAGATTCTTTAGCAGATGAGCCACCAGGGAAGCCCTATATATGTGCCACTAAATATATGTATACATATATATAGTAGCAATAACCCACTCTTATAACCACTTTAAATTTGGATTATTGATACCCTAATCTAGAAAAAGCACTATTAGACAAGCCTGAATCCAATCTGGTCTTTTACTGCTGTTGTTCAGTTATCCAGTCATGTCTGACTCTTTGTGACCCCATGGAATGCAGCACACCAGGCCTCTCTGCCCTCACCATCTCCCAGGATTTTGTCCAAGTTTATAACCACTGCATTGGTGATGCCATCCAGCCATCTCATCCTTTGAGGTCCTCTTCTTCTGCCCTCAATCTTTCCAGCATCCAGGACTTTTCCAATGAGTTGGCTTTTATTAGATTAATACAACTTAAATCTAAATATATTCACTTCCTAACGATACTCACTTTCTAAGGAACTGTGAGTAAAGATAAAATAAATGTGATCTCATGGCTGTGTTTATGTATATACATAGCACTGTTGTGAGAAACATAATTTTTATGACTATAAATTGTGGATAAGAGAGAGTGAGTGAGCTCACAGTTATACTGTACTTGCATATGCCAGGCCCTGTTTTAAGCATTATATATATAGCTATAATTATTCTGTCCTATAACAATCTTACACCATTATAATCAAAAGGAAATTTTTCACTGATGCAGTAAGTCTCTCAAGGTCACACAGCTAGTAAGTGGACTGAATCCAAGAGAGCCTGGCATTAGAGTTTGAGTTTTGAACTAGTACTTGATCCTGTCTCGTACTAAACTTGAACAGAGAATGCCCAAATGCATTTCTTTTTGCCCCGGATTACTACTATCTATTATGAATAATCATTAATATTTCAAATCATGATTTTACTTCTGAAGCTAATACTGAACATATCCTCCATACAAATGGTAAGGAANGCATAGACCATCTTTAGACCTTTCTAATAAGCTGAGTCACTTAGGCAGATTTTTACCTATACTAAATGACAAAGATAATTTCAAGTATTTTTTAAATTAACACAAATTATTTTTAGCGGGGAAGTTGTTTGTTTAACTTATTACTCTAGCATTAGGTAGACATAAGCCATGTGAGTGATTGTTCAATCTAAACGTGCTAGTTTTAGCATTGTGTACAAAGTGGTGTGCTGTTTGGAAAAAATGCCTGGACATTTCCCCTCATAGTTATTATACTTGATATAAAGCCATTAAAAAAATCTACAAAAAGAAAACCTAAAAAATGAAAGAAATAATAAGAAGAAATGTTGGGAAAGAATTCCCTTTCAAAGAAAGATGGCTAAATTAATCTAAAAATGTTGAGTACATTCAGCCAACTGTTTAATGAAATGGGGAGATGTAGGCTCTTCAGGAAAGGATTTCTTACAGTGGCACTGAGGAATTGTCCTGGCAGAAACAAGGAGACAATCCCTCTAGTCAATTTTTATTGCATTTTGTACAAATCACTCCATTACAAATACATTCTTTCTCTGATTTGGGGCTCTGCTGTGCATCTCCACCTTCTCTATTTTTAGCTTTGCTCATATTAAAAAATTCTATACTAAGGTAATGGAGAAGGAAATGGCAACCCACTCCAATAATCTTGCCTAAAGAATTCTGTGGACAGAGGAGCCTAGTGGGCTACCTTCTATGGAGTCACACAGAGTCAGACACAACTGAAGCGACTTAGCAGCAGCAGCATACTAAGGTATCTTTGGTGAGAACTTTCTTGAGAATATTTTACTGGCATCTTGAGATGCAGTAAAATAACCCAAGCTTAATATTCCAGTGTGATATAATGAATATGACATGGGGTCTCTGAAATGATAATTTATACTCATAGGGCTATGAAATACCAATGATTCAAAAAAAAATCATGGAATAGTTATAGAAGACTTAGAATAGGGCATTCAAAATCATATTTTTAGGAACAATGAAGTGAAAAATCAATATAGAAAGAATTAGCATTTTCATTTTTCACCAGAGTACTCAGGGCACATTGCCACAGAAATGAATTTACACGATTATTCACCACTCATAATATCCAGGGTTGTAAGCAGTTTCTCAGACATTTAAGAAAATTTCAGTTCCACAATAAAATTTTAGCCAATGCAAAAGGCTGTGTCTCTTGTCACCAATACGTGGACTTACTAGTTAAAAGCTAACAAAATGTTTTGAATAAATAGCCCACTGTTAATAAAATCCCCATGTGCCAGAAATAAAGAACCTCAAGTCAGAGCAGGAACTGAAGTGAAATGCTAGGTGATATAAAAATAAAACAAAGCATAGGCTGTGGTGGAAGGATAGGGCAAAGCGGGAAATGAGGGTGAATTATTGGTCTTATGCCTGAGTGGAAAAGGAGTCCTGCTTGAAGTCTCTTTGGAATCAGAGAATTACAGCTGAAATACTAGAACAAAGCCTGGATTATGAAATAACTGCCTTGCCTGAAAATAATGCTCAGAAACACCGTTTGTCTTGACAGAGGCTAGTAACCAAGCAGCTGGCCTTCTCCTAGTGAGCGTGGGCTCAGTCACTCGCAGAAACCGGAAGCCTGAGCATGGACGCTCTATTGTCTGGCACAAGCCTCATCACATTGTAAGTGAGCAATTATTTACTGAATGAATGAATGAACACTATTTCTTCATGCAGGTACCACAGGTAAGTACCAAATAAAACTGTATCTCCAGTTTTCTTGAGCATCTACCATGGTCCAGGCATGTTTACATATGGGGATACAAAAAAGGCAAAACAAAATAAATACAATCCTTGTTATCACGAAACTCACATTTTAGTTGTCAGAAAATCGATCACAAATAAATACACAAGGATAAACATAAACTATGTCATGTAATGGCAGGTGTTATGAAGAAAAATTAAGTGGAGGAAATGAATAGCAAAGGAGCTGTTATTCTGTATAGTATTATTAGTGATGGTTTCATTCATGAGGTGACATTTGAGCAGCCCTAAGAAATATCAATAACCTCAGATATGCAGATGACACCACCCTTATGGCAGAAAGTGTAGAGGAACTACAAAGCCTCTCGATGAAAGTAAAAGAGGAGAGTGAAAAAATTGACTTAAAGCTCAACATTCAGAAAATGAAGATCATGGCATCTGGTCCCATCACTTCATGGGAAATAGATGAGGAAACAGTGTCAGACTTTAGTTTTTGGGGCTGCAAAATCACTGCAGATGGTGACTGCAGCCATGAAATTAAAAGATGCTTACTCCTTGAAAGAAAAGTTATGAGCAACCTAGATAGCATATTCAAAAGCATAGATATTACTTTGCTGACTAAGGTCTGTCTAGTCAAGGCTATGGTTTTTCCTGTGGTCATGTATGGATGTGAGAGTTGGACTGTGAAGAAGGCTGAGCACCGAAGAATCGATGCTTTTGAACTGTGGTGTTGGAGACGACTCTTGAGAGTCCCTTGGACTGCAAGGAGATCCAACCAGTCCATTCTGAAGGAGATTAGCCCTGGGATTTCTTTGGAAGGAATGATGCTAAAGCTGAAACTCCAGTACTTTGGCCACCTCTTGCGAAGAGTTGACTCATTGGAAAAGACTCTGATACTGGGAGGGATTGGGGGCAGGAGGAGAAGGGGACGAAAGAGGATGAGATGGCTGGATGGCATCACTGACTCGATGGACGCGAGTCTGGGTGAACTCCGGGAGATGGTGATGGACAGGGAGGCCTGGCGTGCTGTGATTCATGGGGTTGCAAAGAGTCGGACACGACTGAGTGACTGAACTGAACTGAAAAAATTAGAGAGTGACCAAGCAGAAGTATGGGGGAGGGCACTCCAGGCAGAGAGAACAGTGAAGGCAAATGCTTAGAGGCGAGGGTATATGGGATTGATTCAAGGAACAGCAAGCAGAGAGGTGAGCAATGAAAACAGGACAGGAGATTCGGCCTGAGAGGTTGCTGGAAGGGCTTACAAGGTGCTTTGTGAGGTCTGTGAAGAAGTGTGGTTTCAGTCACATGAGCTGATTTAGAAGGATCAAGAGCAGGTGTGTGGCAAATACACTATAAGGAAGACACAGAAGAATTGGAAGACCAATATGAAAGGCTATGCAATATGGACATTGATCTAAAAATCATAAATAAATCATTAGTTAGTTAGTTCAGTCGCTCAGTCCTGTCTGACTCTTTGCTACTGCATAACACGCAGGGTTCCCTGTCCATCACCAACTCCCAGAGCTTGCTCATACACATGTCCACTGAGTCACTGATGTCATCAAATGTCTCATCCTTTGTCATCCCCTTCTCCTCCTGCCCCCAATCCCTCCCAGCATCAAGGTCTTTTCTAAGGAGTCAGTTCTTCACATCAGGCGGCCAAAGTATTGGCATTTCAGCTTCAGTATCAGTCCTTCCAATGACTGATCTCCTTTAGGATGGACTGGTTGGATCTCCCTGCAGTCCAGGGGCTCTCAGGAGTCATCTCCAACACCACAGTTCAAAAACATCAATTCTTCAGAGCTCAGCTTTCTTTATAGTTCAGTTCTCACATCCAATCATGACTACTGGAAAAACCATAGCTTTGACTAGATGGAGTTTTGTTAGCAAAATAATGTCTCTGCTTTTTAATAGGCTGCCTAGGTTGGTTGTGGCTTTTCTTCCAAGGAGCAAACTTCTTTTAATTTCATGGCTGTAGTCACCAACTGCTGTGATTTTGGAGCCCCCCAAAATAAAGTCTATCATGGTTTCCATCATTTCCCCATCTATTTGTCATTAAGTGATGGGACCAGATGCCATGATCTTCATGTAATGAATGTTGAGTTTTAAGCAAGCTTTTTTACTCTCCTCTTTCACTTTCATCAAGAGGTTCTTCGCTTTCTGCCATAACGGTGGTGTCATCTGCCATAAGGGTGGTGTCAACTGCATATCTTATTGATATTTCTCCCAGCAATCTTGATTCCAGCTTGTGCTTCATCCAGCCTGGCATTTCTCATGATGGACTCTGCATAGAAGTTAAATAAGCAGGGTGACAATACATAGTGTTGACATACTCCTTTTCCAATTTGGTACCAGTGTATTGTTCCATGTCCACTTCTAACCGTTGCTTCCTGACCTGCATACAGATTTCTCAAGAGGCAAGTCAGGTGGTCTGGTATTCCCATCTCTTTCAGAATTTTCCACAGTTTGTTGTGATCCACACAGTCAAAGGCTTTGGCGTAATCAGTATAGCAGAGGTAGATGTTTTTCTGGAACTCTCTTGCTTTTTCCATGATCCAGCAGATGTTGGCAATTTGATCTTAGTTTCTTTTCTTTTTCTAAATCCAGCTTGAACATCTGGAAGTTCACGGTTCACATACTGTTGAAGCCTGACTTGGAGAATTTTGAGTGTTACTTTGCTAGCATGTGAGATGAGTTAGGATGTATGATAGTTTCAACATTCTTTGGCATTGCCTTTCTTTGGGATTGGAATGAAAACTGACCTTTTCCAGTCCTGTGGCTACTGCTGAGTTTTCCGAATTTGCTGGCATATTGAGTGTAGCACTTTAACAGCATTATCTTTTAGGATTTTAATTAGCTCAAATAGAATTCCATCATCTCTGCTAGCTTTGTTCATAGTCCTGCTTCCTAAGACCCACTTGACTTTGGACTTCAGGATGTCTGGCTCTAGATGAGTGATTACACCATCGTAGTTATCTGAGTCATTGAGATTCTTTTTGTATAGTTCTTCTGTGTATTTTTGCCATGCTTTCTTAATATCCTCTGCTTCTGTTAGGTCCATACTATTTCTGTCCTTTACTGTGTCCATCTTTGCATGAAATTTTCCCTTGATATCTCTAATTTTCTTGAAGTGATCTCTATCTAGTCTTTCCTATTCTATTGTTTTCCTCTATTTCTTTGCATTGATTACTAAAGAAGGCTTTCTTATCTCTCCTTGCTATTCTTTGGAACTCTGCATTCAAATGGTATATCTTTCCTTTTCCCCTTTGCCTTTAGCCTCTCTTCTTTTCTCAGCTATTTGTAAGGCCTCCTCAGACAACCATTTTGCCTTTTTGCTTTTCTTTTTGTTGGGGATGGTCCTGATCACTGCCTCCTGTACAATGTCATGAACCTCTGCACATAGTTCTTCGGGCACTCTCTATAAAATCTAATCCCTTAAATCTATTTGTCACGTCCACTGTACAATTGTAAGCAATTTGATTTAGGTCATACTTGAATGGCCTAGTGGTTTTCCCTACTTTCTTCAATTTAAGTCTGAATTTTTCCATAAGGAGTTCATGATCTGAGCCACAGTCATGAGCTTCTCCATCTTCAGTTGCAAAGAATATAATCAACCTGATTTTGGTATTGACTGTCTGGTGATATTTATATGTAGAGTCATCTCTTGTGTGGTTGGAAGACGGTGTTTGCTGTGACGCATGTGTTCTCTTGGCAAAACTCTTGTTAACCTTTGCCCTGCTTCATTTTGTAGTGCAAGGCCAAACTTGCCTGTTACTCCAGGTAACTCTTTACTTCCTACTTTTGCATTCCAGTCCCCTATGATGAAAAGGGTATCTCTTTTTTGATGTTAGTTCTAGAAGGTCTTTTAGGACTTCTTAACCATTCAACTTCAGCATCTTTGGCATTAGTGGTTGGGAGATAGACTTGGATTACTGTGATTACTGCTTTATTATTTTTTCTAATGTTAATCTGTCTATGAAAAGGCAAATAAATCATTACAATATAAAATTTACCAATATTAAAAAATAAGGCATGATGACTAAAGAGCTTATATTAGAAGTAGGAAGACAGTTTAATACTAAAAAAAAAAGTAGAGCAAAATATCATTTTAGCATACTAAAGGGTTAAAGAGAACATCTCAATAGTTTTCAAAGAAGAAATTGGTAAAAGGTACTATTTGTTAAATATAAACTCTTGCAAGCTAAGGATAGAAGAGAACTATCTTAGCTTGATAAAGGACTGCTACCAACATCCCCTACAAATACTAGTGACACACATTTAGAAACATTTTGGTTAAAGTTAGGAGAAGAATATATGTTATCAGCCTATTTTTCACTGTTTTACTGAAGAATCTGATGCATTAAAAGTAGAAAAAATTTTTAAAAATAAAATAATGACAGGGAGGGAGGAAGCTAAGTGATTTTCATTTGTAGGTGACAGAATACATATCAAGCCTAAGAAAATATGCAGACAAATGTTAGAACTAAAAAGAGAGTATTAAAGAATCCCCAAATATTAAAAAATCAGCACATAAAAATAAATCTGTACATCAGCCATAAGCAACAATGAAATCTTAGAGAAAACTGATACCACTCAAAAATTACAAGTACACAGAAATAAACTTCACAAAAGATGTTTAATAATTATATGAAAGAAACATAAAATGTTATTGAAGGAAATAATAATGTAAAAATTTGCTATGGTTATGGCTGAAAATATTCAAAACTAGACATATGCCAAATTTTCCCTTTGTTAGTCCATAATTATAAAGAAATTAAAATAAAATTCTTAATAGCATGTTGCGTAGAACCAGACAAACTGAATTTGTTATCTGTAAGAAAGTTTCGCGTCCCGGAGAGTTCTGAGAAAGAACAAGAGGGAATCTAATCCAGGCATATCTTCAGTTCAGTTCAGTTCAGCTGCTGAGACATATCCGACTCTTTGCAACCCCATGAATCGCAGCACGCCAGGCCTCACTGTCCATCACCAACTCCCAGAGTTCACTCAGACTCACGTCTATCGAGTCAGTGATGCCATCCAGCCATCTCATCCTCTGTCATCCCCTTCTCCTCCTGCCCCCAATCCCTCCCAGCATCAGAGTCTTTTCCAGTGAGTCAACTCTTCACATGAGGTGGCCAAAGTACTGGAGTTTATGCTTTAGCATCATTCCTTCCAAAGAACACCCAGGGCTGATCTCCTTCAGAATGGACTGGTTGGATCTCCTTGCATATCTTAGGATAGTTCTAATAATTGAAGCAAAATAGTTTAGACCTAACACCATGCATTAACTTGGCATTCTGGAGAAATAACTCCAGAAAGAATGAAGAGATGGAGCCAAAGTGAAAACAATGTCCAGTTGTGGATGTGCAAATACCCTCTTCCAACAACACAATAGATGACTCTACACATGGATGTCACCCTTACAATTATACAGTGGAAATGACAAATAGGTTCAAGGGATTAGATCTGATAGAATGCCTGAAGAACTATGGGATGGAGGTTCATGACACTGTACAGGAGGCAGTGATCAAGACTATCCCCAAGGAAAAGGAATGCAAAAAGGCAAAGTGGTTATCTGAGGAGGTGTTACAAATAGCAGTGAAAATAAGAGAAGTGAAAGGCAAAGGAGGAAAGGAAAGATATATCCATCTGAATACACAGTTCCAAAGAATAGCAAGGAGAAATAAGAAAGCCTTCCTCAGCGATCAATACAAAGAAATAGAGGAAAGCAATAGAATGGGAAAGACTAGAGATCTCTTGAAAAAAGATTAAAGATACCAGGGTTTTCCTGCAATGCAGGAGACCTGGGTTCGATCCCTAGGCTGGGAAGATCCCCTGGTGGAGGGCACAGCAACCCACTCTAGTATTCTTGCCTGGAAAATCCCCATGGACAGAGGAGCCTGTCAAGCTACAGTCCATGAGGTCACAAAGAGTCAGACACAACTGAGCACCTCAGCATAGCACACAGTACAGTGTTTATTTCAAAAGCCAATTCATAAACTGATTCATTTCTGGTAAATTAGCTATAGGAGATTTTAAAAAACGCAAAGAGTAATTTTCTGGAATTCATAATGACTTAAATAGAGACCCATTCATTAAAGCTTTCTAAACAATGAAGCAAGCCAGAAAGAAAAACACCAATACAGTATACTAACGCATATATATGGAATTTAGAAAGATGGGGATGATGACCCTGTATGCGAGACAACAAAAGAGACTCAGATCTACAGAGTGAACTTTTGGACTCTGGGGGAGAGAGAGAGGGAGAGGGTGGGATGAGATGGGAGAATGGCATTGAAACATGTTAAAAAATAAATAAATAAATAAAACTTAAAAAAAAAAACCAAATTATGTGATATTGAAAATGCTGTTAATCAAATAGCTTTTTTTTTTTTTTCACCTGTGCAGCATGCAGTATCTTAGTTTCCCAACTAGAGATCAGACCTGTGCCCCCTGCAGTGAAAGTGTGGAGTCTTAACCCCTGGACCATCAGGGAAGTCCTCAAATAGCTTTAACACTAGGACTTATATAAGGAAGGCACTTCTTGCAGGGAGCAGGCAGTTGTCCCCACACACATTAATATGCAGACTAAGTGCAAGAGAAGGCATTGAAAATGAAGATTGCCATAGGTCATCTGAGAGATCTCAGGCCTAGGTTCTGGAGGTGAACCTGGGGCTCTCTGTTGGTAACAAGACCCCATATTACTCTTATGCAAGAGCCTTTTGACCACACTTTAGGAAAGGTGGGGAAGGAGAATTAGGGGATCTCCTTTCTGGTTCCTCTTCTGGCAAGTAGCAGTGCCATCTTTCTCTTTCTCTTTTCTGTTCCCAAACACAAAGATGTAGGTAGCTGAAATGGATACTGGGTGGGCAAAGAGAAATATCAACTACCTTTATACTTTTGATCTTAATATTCTTTAATGTACTTGGTTATTTATTTGAGGTTCTCTGCTATAGTATGCATAGTGATTTGATACAAAAGACTTGATCTATCCTCTGGTCTTGAATTTCAAAACTGTAATTTTGGAATGTGGCCTAAGTCACAGTAGTACAGTGAAGCTGAAATGAAAACATAAGTAAAATGATATGTAATGCAAATGTGAAATCGTATCTTAATTATCAGATTTTATTTATTAAAGATAGCTAAAATATTCTAAAGGTAAATATCTATAGTTTTTTGAANGGGAACCATATAACTACAAGCTCTAAATAAGAATTTGAATTTGAATTCTCTACTTGAACAATGTATGCATAAATCTTTGATTTCTTAATAAACCAGATATAACCAGAAAGACTACAAATATGATATATTTCCCATTTTTCGTAGTTATTTATGTGACCTCTCTTCTATCTTCAGCAGTGGCCACAGAACTGGAAAAGGTCAGTTTTCATTCCAATCCCAAAGAAAGGGAATGCCAATAAGTGATCAAACTATTATACAGTTGCACCCATCTTACACGTTACAAAGTAATGCTCAAAATTCCCCAAGTTAGGCTTTCACAGTACATGAACCAAGAACTTCCAGATGTTCAAGGAGGATTTAGAAAAGGCAGAGTCCCAGAGATCAAATGCCAACATATGTTGGATCATAGAAAAAGCAGGAGATTTCCAGAAATACATCTACTTCTACTTTATTGACTATGCCAAAGCCCTTGGCTGTGTGAATCACAACAAACTGTGGAAAATTCTGAAAGAGATGGGAATACCAGACCACCTTATCTGCCTCCTGAGAAATCTCTATATGGGTCAAGAGACAACAGTTAGAACCAGATATGGAACAACGGACTGTTTCCAAATTGGGAAAGGATTACATCAAGGCTGTGTATTGTCACCCTGCTTATTTAACTTCTATGCATAGTACATCATGAGAAATGCTGGGCTGGATGAAGCACAAGCTGGAATCAAGATTTCCAGGAGAAATATCAATAACCTCAAATATGCAGATGACACCACCCTTATGGCAGGAAGCAAAGAGGAACTAAAGAGCCTCTTGATGAAAGTGAAAGAGGAGAGTGAAAAAGCTGGCTTAAAACTCCACATTCAAAAAACTGGATTGTGGCATCTGGTCCCATCACTTCATGGCAAACAGATGAGGAAATGATGAAAACCATGACAGACTTTATTTTCTTGGGCTCCAAAATCACTGCAGATGACTGCAGCCACGAAATTAAAAGAAGTTTGCTCCTTGGAAGAAGGCAATGACAAACCTAGACGGCATATTGAAAAGCAGAGACATTACTTTGCCGACAAAGGTCTGTCTAGAAAAGTTATGGTTTTTCCAGTGGTCATGTATGGATATGAGAGTTGAACCATAAAGAAAGCTGAGCACTGAAAAATTGATGCTTTTGAACTTTTGTTCAAAAATTTTTGTTCAAAAATTGATGCTTTTGTGTTGTTGGAGAAGACTCTTGAGAGTCCCTTGGACTGCAAGATCCAAACAGTCCATCTAAAGGAAATCAGTCCTGAATATTCATTGGAAGGACTGATGCTGACTTTGAAACTCCAATACTTTGGCCACCTGATGGGAAGAACTGACTCCTTGGAAAAGACCTGGTTGCTGGGAAAGATTGAAGGCAAGAGGAGAAGGGGAAGACAGAGGATAAGATGGTTGGATGGCATCACCGACTTGATGGATATGAGTTTGAGCAAGTTCCAGGAGTTGGCGATGGACAGGGAAGCCTGGCATGCTGCAGTCCACGGGTCACAAAGAGTCGGACACGACTGAGAGACTGAAATGAACTCCTCTATCTTAGCTGTGGAAGGCAGAAGACCAGAATCTCCCTCTAGGATATCATTGGTCCATTTGTCCAAGATGTTCACTTAATAAAATGGGGTTCACTTAATAAAATGCACAGTTGCTGGAGCTGTTTTCAAGCATGGTGAGCAGTGGGACATTCTGATCAGTTCATTATAGGTCCCTGATTTATGAATGCCTTTGCCTCTGTTTTCAGCACTGTGCTGCTATTATCTGCTGCTTTGCACCCAGCAAGGATTATTCTTGTCCATTCAGTCATGATATCTGATTTGTACCCAGGTTATAGCATTGTCAATCACATTTGTGTGCAGAACACTTGTTTAGCACCTAATGATGGGGCAGTCCTTCTTTTAAGATTCTCTGTTGTAAGCATGGCAAGATTCTTTGCAGTCATTCGTGGTGTTTCCTACCAATGACCCCAGTCAGAAACTCTCTAATCCTGAGCACAGAGCATAGCTTGAAATCCTTTTGTTTCTACCAGCTTTCTCTATTGCTAGGAAACTTTTCTTCTTTCTCTCTGTTCTGTTCTCGGTTTCCAGGGGGTTATTAGGAGCAGCAGCCTTCATCAAAGCAAAAAATAGATGCTTTATATTCTTTCCCAGGAGTAGTGTGTATAAACTGGCATTTGTAAAATAAGAGGGGCTGGCCTAAAGACTCTGAAAACAAAGAATAAATGCTCCAAAGTGACTTGTGTTTTCTTTTCTTAAATTTATTTATTTATTTATTTATTTTTTACATGTTTCAATGCCATTCTCCCATCTCATCCCACCCTCTCCCTCTCTCTCTCCCCCAGAGTCCAAAAGTTCACTCTATAGATCTGAGTCTCTTTTGTTGTCTCGCATACAGGGTCATCATCCCCATCTTTCTAAATTCCATATATATGCGTTAGTATACTGTATTGGTGTTTTTCTTTCTGGCTTGCTTCACTCTGTATAATCCGCTCCAGTTCCATCCATCTCCTTAGAACTGATTCAAATGTATTCTTTTTAATGGCTGAGTAATACTCCATTGTGTATATGTACCACAGCTTTCTTATCCATTCATCTGCTAATGGACATCTAGGTTGTTTCCATGTCTTGGCTATTATAAACAGTGCTGCGATGAACATTGGGGTACATGTGTCTCTTTCTATTCTGGTTTCCTCGGTGTGTATGCCAAGCAGTGGGATTGCTGGGTCATAAGGCAATT
>SJYQ01010001.1:39332-53962 GCA_006410935.1 Redunca redunca | reverse complement strand
TTGATAGGGATTGCATTGAATCTATAGATTGCTTTGGGTAGTATACTCATTTTCACTATATTGATTCTTCAGATCCATGAAAACAGTATATTTCTCCATCTATTAGTGTCCTTTTTGATTTCTTTCACCAATGTTTTATAGTTTTCTATATATAGGTCTTTAGTTTCTTTAGGTAGATATATTCCTAAGTATTTTATTCTTTTCATTGCAATGGTGAATGGAATTGTTTCCTTAATTTCTCTTTCTGTTTTCTCATTGCTAGTGTATAGGAATGCAAGGGATTTCTGTGTGTTGATTTTATATCTTGCAACTTTACTATATCCATTGATTAGCTCTAGTAATTTTCTGGTGGAGTCTTTAGGGTTTTCTAAGTAGAGGATCATATCGTCTGCAAACAGTGAGAGTTTTACTTCTTTTCCAATCTATATTATTCTTAACTGGTATGTCTGGACTTTTCTTGCCATAATTTTTTAAAAGTTTATATTTTCAAAACTTCTTTATATTATATATATTTCCCAATTATCCATTACCTCAACATTTTCCTTCTAATATGAAACTTTTTCATTAGCATAAGCTTTTAGTTTCATACTCTTTACTGCTTTAGAACTTTTCAGAGTTGTTCTATTGTCTTTTAATACCAAAGAGAAGTCTATTATCTTAATTGCATTCTTTTGTAGTTAGTTAAAATTTTTACTTTTGCCTCTTTAAGTTTTAAGGATTTTCAAATTATCTTTTCTCTTTTGCATTTTCCTAAGTGTTTCCAGGTGGTTGCCCTTTTATTTATCCTGCTTAGACTGAATGGTCTCTTCTAAACAGAAAATGTCTATATTTCTTCAGTTTTGAGCATCCCTTGCTGCTGCTGCTGCTAAGTCACTTCAGTCATGTCTGACTCTGTGCGACCTCATAGATGGCAGCCCACCAGGCCCCACCTTCCCTGGGATTCTGCAGGCAATAACACTGGAGTGGGTTGCCATTTCCTTCTCGAATGCATGAAAGTGAAAAGTGAAGTCACTCAGTCATGTCTGAATCTTAGCGACTGCACGGACTGCAGCCTACTAGGCTCCTCTATTCATGGGATTTTCCAGGCAAGAGTACCCCTTACTCCATTTTATTTTTGACTGTTTCATCCTATCAGTCCTTTCAGAAATTCACATTCGTTGGATGTTGGATGTTCTGGGTCTCTCTTCTGTGTCCCCTCCCTGCTCCCTGCCCCACCGCCATTCATTCCCAACTAGCTGTATTGCAGGAGAAGCCATTTCTGTGACAGCTCTCTAATTCACTTTTGAGGTGTAATCATTCTATTATTCAGCCTATCAGTCCTTTTTTGTTTTTCCCAGTACAAATGACCATATACCTTTTATTTTCAGAATTTATAATTTAGCCCATTATTTCTTTCATGAATGACATAGCTTTTCATATACCCCATAAAATATTTTTATTCCTTTAAATTATTTGTTTTTTCCTTTCATAGTATTTTCCTTCAAATGTTTTGTGATTTTTTCCCATAGCATTCATATCTGTATATTTGAGAAGACCTGTCCATGAAAGCTAATTTTGATTATCATTGCCTGCATTTAGAGGTGTGTGTGTGTGTGTGTGTGTCCAGATTTATTGCTTTAGCTATGGATTAGTACTTTTCCTCTTATAGCCTAGCATAAGATAGGTAAGTGGAAGGCATCACTGTGACAAGCATCTTTACAGCTTCCTAACTGCCTAGGCTTCCTCCCTTGGGCTGGCTATCCATGCTCCTAAGTTTGGAGCAGTACCCCTCTCTGGTTTGATTTTTCCGGACATCACTTGGTTGATGTAGGCTAACCTTGATTCACCTTCTGGGACTTGGATGTGTTAACACCAGAAGAAAATCAGGGACTTTTTTTTTCTAACAAAAGGACCCAGGAGAATGCCTATTGGCTAAACAACCTATAAGGTGTTCTGCACAGAACTAATTTTGTTTATCTGAAAATTTCACTAAAGTTTGATATTTATTTTACTTTATTTTCCTGAATGCAAATAGTAATTTTTAAAGCTGATAAAATGTACTTGGTTTAAAATTCAAGAGTTGCAAAAGTGTGTGCAGTGAAAAGTGTGTCCTTCTTAATTTATTTCCTAATCACCTGGCCACCTAGTTCTCTCCAGATTAACTTCCTTGCTAGTCTTTCAATGTCTCATTTCTGATTAGTCTAGATAAGAAAAATATTGGATATTTGTCATTCAATTACACAAAAACAACTTTTCAACTCATTAGTTATGCAGTTGTTTTTTTGTTTTTTTTTTTCTGTTTTAGGTATGTGAATTGCTAAATCACATGAGATACTTAGAATCTGTGGGACCAATACCTAGGGACTCTGAACTACTGATTCCACAGTGTTAATAAGGTGTACTTTGTTGATTATCAAACCAGCTGTGTATTCCCTTACTATCATTTCCTTATGTGCACCAAAGAAATGAGTTATCATTTCATAGAACAGCACAGAAGTACCCTTCTTTATCCAAAGCCCAGTCTGGGCTCTCCCAGTTGTAAGGACGGGAGAAGGGTAACTGTTGCGATCCCACCAAACTCTCTGTCACCTCTCCTAGACTCTTTCCGGGCTGAGGTCGTCTCTTTGTACTTCTGGCTCACAGAGGAGTCTAATTCCCAAGACTATATCTGGCCGAGGATCTTCTCTGATTTAGATTTGCTCTTAAGACCGAAGTGTTACTAGGTTTGCCTCCAAAGAGGTTCCCTGTTCCCTTCGCAAAACCCTTTGTAAAAACATTTTCAAGCCTTTTTTAAAGAATGAGATCTACAATGAGAAGTATATTTCCTATCTTTCTCACATATACACATTTCAAACAATTTTTATCCCTATGCTTTGTGATGCAATGTCCTATTTTTTCTTTATTTTTCATTTAAAAAGTGCTATGATCCACACGGAGAAGGCAATGACAACCCACTCCATAACCCTTGCCTGGAAAATCCCATGGATGGAGGAGCTGGGTAGGCTGCAGTCCGTGCAGTCGCAGAGTTGGACACAACTAAACGACTTCACTTTCACTTTTCACTTTCATGCATTGGAGAAGGAAATGGCAACCCACTCCAGTGTTCTTGCCTGGAGAATCCCAGGTATAAGGGAGCCTGGTGGGCTGCCATCTATAGGGTCACACAGGGTCGGACACGACTGAAGCAACTTAGTAGAGGTAACATCAGCATGATCCACACCAACGGATTTCATGATTCATTAGTATAAGGCTTCCTGAAATTCAAAAACTATAGTATAATGGCAATCAGTACATTGTCAAAGATGTTTGTTCAATAGCCATAAAATTAATGTCTACTGTTTCTTTCATTTGTTTTAATTCATACGTATACTTTTCTGAAATAATGTTATTGCAGTTGACAATCTTGTCACTGCTGGTGCACCAGCGGTTATATTATTTACTAATTCTAAACCAGGTCCGAGGTCAGCAGCAGAAGCCGGGAGGACCCCATGCCCGAGAGGCAGTGGATAAGAGGAGTTACCCCACGTCCAAGGTCAGGGGCAGTGGCCAAGAGTGCCAGGCTGCGACATTGCAGGAACGGCTGAGAGGAGCTACCCCACATCCGAGGTCAAGGGCAGTGGCCAGAAGGAACTACCCCACGTCCAAGGTCAGGGGCAGCGACAGGGAGGAGCTACCCTTTGCCTGAGGCCAGGGCCGGTGGCTGCGAGGAGCAACCCCATGTCCAAGGAGCAGTGGCTGCGCAGGCACAGGAGGGCCTAGAGGAGATATTCCATGTTCAAGGTCAGGAGGGGTGGCAGTGAGAAGATACCCCTCATCCAAGGTAGGGAGGAGCGGCTACGCTTTGCTGTGAAAAGATACCCCATGTCCAAGGTAAGAGAAACCCAAGTAAGACGGTTGGTGTTGCAAGAGGGCATCAGAGGGCAGACACACTGAAACCATAATCACAGAAAACTAGTCAATTTAATCACACTAAGACCAAAGCCTTGTCTAACTCAATGAAACTAAGCCATGCCCATGGGGCCACCCAAGATGGGTGGGTCATGGTGGAGAGGTCTCACAGAATGCGGTCCACTGGAGAAGGGAATGGCAAACCACTTCAGTATTCTTACCTTGACAACCCCATGAACAATATCAAAAGGCAAAATGATAGGATACTGAAAGAGGAACTCCCCAGGTCAGTAGGTGCCCAATATGCTACTGGAGATTACTGGAGAAATAAATCCAGAAAGAATGAAGGGATGGAACCAAAGCAAAAACAATACCCAGTTGTGGATGTGACTGGTGATAGAAACAAGGCCCAATGCTGTAAAGGGAAATATTGCATCAGTTCAGTGCAGTTCAGTTCAGTCGCTCAGTTGTGTCTACTCTTTGCAACCCCATGAATCGCAGCACGCCAGGCCTCCCTGTCCATCACCAACTTCCAGAGTTCACTCAGACTCATGTCCACCGAGTCAGTGATGCCATCCAGCCATCTGATCCTCTGTCGTCCCCTTCTCCTCCTGCCCTCAATCCCTCCCAGCATCAGAGTCTTTTCCAATGAGTCAACTCTTTGCATGAGGTGGCCAAAGTACTGGAGTTTCAGCTTTAGCATCATACCTTCCAAAGAAATCCCAGGATTGATCTCCTTCAGAATGGACTTGTTGGATCTCCTTGCAGTCCACGGGACTCTCAAGAGTCTTCTCCAACACCACAGTTCAAAAGTATCAATTCTTCAGCGCTCAGCCTTCTTCACAGTCCAACTCTCACATCCATATGTGACTACTGGAAAAACAATAGCCTTGACTAGACGGACCTTAGTCGGCAAAGTAATGTCTCTGCTTTTGAATATGCTATCTAGGTTGCTCATAACTTTCCTTCCAAGGAGTAAGAGTCTTTTAATTTCATGGCTGCAGTCACCATCTGCAGTGATTTTAGAGCCCAGAAAAAGAAAGTCTGACACTGTTTACATTGTTTCTCCATCTATTTACCATGGAGTGATAGGACTGGATGTCATGATCTTCGTTTTCTGAATGTTGAGCTTTAAGCCAACTTTTTCACTCTCCTCTTTCACTTTCATCAAGAGGCTTTTTAGTTTCTCTTCACTTTCTGCTATAAGGGTGGTGTCATCTGCATATTTGAGGTTATTGAGATTTCACCCGGCAGTCTTGATTCCAGTTTGTGCTCCTTACAGCCCAGTGTTTCTCATGGTGTACTCTGCATATAAGTTAAATAAGCAGGTTGACAATATATAGCCTTGATGTACTCCTTTTCCTATTTGGAACCAGTCTGTTGTTCCATGTCCAGTTCTAACTGTTGCTTCCTGGCCTGCATACAGATTTCTCAAGAGGCAGGTCAGGTGGTCTGGTATTCCCATCTCTTTCAGAATTTTCCACAGTTGATTGTGATCCACACAGTCAAAGGCTTTGGCATAGTCAATAAAGCAGAAATAGATGTTTTTCTGGAACTCTCTTGCTTTTTCCATGATCCAGTGGATGTTGGCAATTTGATCTCTGGTTCCTCTGCCTTTTCTAAAACCAGCTTGAACATCTGGAGTTCATGGTTCACGTATTGCTGAAGCCTGGCTTGGAGAATTTTGAGCATTACTTTACTAGCATGTGAGATGAGTGCAATTGTGTGATAGTTTGAGCATTCCTTGGCATTGCCTTTCTTTGGGATTAGAATGAAAAGTGACCGTTTCCAGTCCTGTGGCCACTGCTGAGTTTTCCAAATTTGCTGGCATATTGAGTGCAGCACTTTCACAGCATCATCTTTCAGGATTTGAAACAGCTCAACTGGAATGCCATCACCTCCACTAGCTTTGTTCATAGTGATGCTTTCTAAGGCCCACTGGAACCTGGAATGTCAGGTCCATGAATCAAGGCAAATTGGAAGTGGTCAAACAAGAGATGACAAGGGTGAACATCGACATTCTAGGAATTAGTGAACTAAAATGGACTGGAATGGGTGAATTTAACTCAGATGACCACTGTATCTACTACTGCAGGCAGGAATCCCTTAGAAATGGAGTAGCCATCATGGTCAACAAAAGAGTCTGAAATGCAGTACTTGGATGCAATCTCAAAAATGACAGAATGATATCCGTTCGTTTCCAAGGCAAACCATTCAGTATCACAGTAATCCAAGTCTATGCCCCAACCAGTAACTTTGAAGAAGCTGAAGCTGAAGGTTCTATGAAGACCTACAAGACCTTGTAGAACTAACACCCAAAAAATATGTCCTTTTCATTAGGGGGACTGGAATGCAAAAGTAGGAAGTCAGAAACACCTGGAGTAACAGGCAAGTTTGGCCTTGATATGGAATGAAGCAGGACAAAGGCTAATACAGTTTTTCCAAGAAAATGCACTGTTCATAGCAAACACCCTCTTCCAACAATACAAGAGAAGACTCGACACATGGACATCACCAGGTGGTCAACACCGAAATCAGATTGATTATATTCTTTGCAGCCAAAGATGGAGAAGCTCTATACAGTCAACAAAAACAAGACCAGGAGCTGACTGTGGCTCAGATCATGAACTCCTTATTACCAAATTCGGACTTATATTGAAGAAAGTAGGGAAAACCACTAGACCATTCAGGTATGACCTAAATCAAATCCCTTATGGTTATACAGTGGAAGTGACAAATAGATTTAAGGGCCTAGATCTGATAGAGTGCCTGATGAACTATGGACTGAGGTTCGTGACATTGTACAGGAGACAGGGATCAAGACTATTCCCACTGAAAAGAAATGCAAAAAAGCAAAATGGCTGTCTGGGAGGCCTTAAAAATAGCTGTGAAAAGAAGAGAAGTGAAAAGCCAAGGAGAAAAGGAAAGATATAAGCATCTGAATGCAGAGTTCCAAAGAATAGCAAGAAGAGATAAGAAAGCCTTCCTCAGTGATCAATGCAAAGAAATAGAGGAAAACTGCAGAATGGGAAAGACTAGAGATCTCTTCAAAAAAATTAGAGATACCAAGGGAACATTTCATGCAAAGATGGGCTCAATAAAGGACAGAAATGGTATGGACCTAACAGAAGCAGAAGATATTAAGAAGAGATGGCAAGAATACACAGAAGAACTGTACAAAAAAGACCTTCATGACCCCGATAACCACAATGGTGTGATCACTCACTTAGAGCCAGACATCCTGGAATGTGAAGTCAAGTGGGCCTTAGAAAACATCACTATGAACGAAGCTAGTGGAGGTGATGGCATCCCAGTGGAGCTATTTCAAATCCTGAAAGATGATGAAAGTCCTTCACTCAGTATGCCAGTAAATTTGGAAAACTCAGCAGTGGCCACAGGACTGGAAAAGGTTAGTTTTCATTCCAATCCCAAAGAAAGTCAATGCCAAAGAATGCTCAAACTACTGTACAATTGCACTCATCTCACATGCTAGTAAAGTAATGCTCAAAATTCTCCAAGCCAGGCTTCAGCAGTACGTGAACCATGAACTTCCAGATGTTCAAGCTGGTTTTAGAAAAGGCAGAGGAAACAGAGATCAAATTGCCAACATCCACTGGATCATCAAAAAAGCGAGAGAGTTCCAGAAAAACATCTATTTCTGCTTTATTGACTATGCCAAAGCCTTTGACTGTGTGGATCACAGTAAACTGTGGAAAATTCTGAAAGAGATGGGAATATAAACCACCTGACCTGCCTCTTTAGAAACCTATATGCAGGTCAGGAAGCCACAGTTAGAACTGGACATGGAACAACAGACTGGTTCCAAATAGGAAAAGGAGTACGTCAAGGCTGTATATTGTCACCCTGCTTATTTAACTTATATGCAGAGTACAGCATGAGAAACGCTGGGCTGTAAGAAGCACAAACTGGAATCAAGACTGCCGGGAGAAATCTCAATAACCTCAGATATGCAGATGACACCACCCTCATGGCAGAAAGTGAAGAGAAACTAAAAAGCCTCTTGATGAAAGTGAAAGAGGAGAATGAAAAAGTTGGCTTAAAGCTCAACATTCAGAAAACGAAGATCATGGTATCCAGTCCCATCACTTCATGGAAAATAGATGGGGAAACAGTGGAAACAGTGTCAGACTTTCTTTTTCTGGGCTTCAAAATCACTGCAGATGGTGTCTGAAGTCATGATATTAAAAGACGCTTACTCCTTGGAAGGAAAGTTATGAGCAACCTAGATAGCATGTTGAAAAGCAGAGACATTACTTTGCCAACAAAGGTCCCTCTAGTCAAGGCTATTGTTTTTCCAGTGGTCATGTATGGATGTGAGAGTTGGACTGTGAAGAAAGCTGTGTGCCGAAGAATTGATGCTTTTGAACTGTGGTGTTGGAGAAAACTCTTGATAGTCCCTTGGACTTCAGGGAGATCCAACCAGTCCGTTCTGAAGGAGATCAACCCTGGGATTTCTTTGGAAGGTATGATGCTAAAGCTGAAACTCAAGTACTTTGGCCACCTCATGCGAGGAGATGACTCATTGGAAAAGACTTTGATCCTGGGAGGGATTGGGGGCAGGAGGAGAAGGGGACGACCGAGGATGAGATGGCTGGATGGCATCACTGACTCGATGGACATGAGTCAGTTAACTCTGGAAGTTGGTGATGGACAGGGAGGCCTGGCGTGCTGCGATTCATGGGGTCGCAAAGAGTCGGACATGACTGAGCAACTGAACTAAACTGAACTGACTGAAACCAGGTCCTGGCTTTACTATTGCTGGCTAGAGCAGAATATTCCACCAAATCACTCCCTCCTTCCTTTTATCTGCAGTCCAGTGATATTTTTTCAGCATTTTCTTTACAGTTGGAGTTTGTTGTTTTTAGTCACATTCATGTTCTCTCAAGACTACATAGGTTTTGCTTTTGCCCCAAATTGGGGTCTCTTCTACATATCTGTAGATGTTTCCCTCAGTTATTACCCTCACCCCCTGCCCTCACAGCCATCTATGCTAATAGAGTTGGATTGCAATATTATATTTTGCCTGTTGTTGCTGTTCAGTTCCTCAGTCATGTCTGACTCTCTGTGACCCCATGAAGTGCAGCACTCAGGCTTCCCTGTCCTTCACTGTCTCCTGGAGGTTGCTCAAACTTGTGTTATTAAGGTGGTGACACCATCCAACCATCTCATCCTCACTCCCCCACTTCTCTTCCTGCCCTCAATCTTTCCCATCATCAGAGTCTTTTCCAATGAATCAGCCCTTCACATCAGGTGACTAAAGTATTGGAGCTTCAGCATCAGTCCTTCCAAGGAATATTCAGGACTGATTTCCTTTAGGATGGACTGGTTGGATCTCATTGCAGTTCAAGGGACTCCCAAGAATCTTCCCCAATACCACACCACAGTTCACAAGATCAATTCTTCGACACTCAGCCTTCTTTATGGTCTAACTCTCACATCCATACATGACTACGGACCTTTGTTTGCAAAGTGATGTCTCTGCTTTTTAATACATTGTCTAGGTTTGTCATAGCTTTTCTTCCAAGGAGCAAGTATCTTAATTTCATGTCTGCAGTCATTGTCTGCAGTGATTTTGGAGCCCAGGAAAATAAATTTTGCCAGAATTTAATACATGATAAAACCATTCAAAAAGTTCCTTAAGTTTTAGACTGGTTTATTCTATAAAATAGTTTCTTCATAATTTGTGTAATTAAAAAATTTTTAAGTTCACCTAGAGAACTTCAGCATGTATCTGTTTAAAAAATATTTAATTTTCATGTCCAAACTTTAAAATCAGGGCTTTCCAAATTTATTAGCACTTGTAGTATATCTCTGTCCAGTGAAACAGATGTTGCCTGTATCTACAAATATTTCAAAAACAGATTGAAGGCATGCAATATGCAATTCCTTTTGGCACGATTCATGTACATTTTGCCAGAAAATGTTTGAACAGATTTTAAATCCTTCTCCTCATTATCTTTGAGAAAGATACAAACTCACACACATTTTTGCAAGGTGTCTGTTATGAGTTCCATGCTGTGAAAAGTACCTCTTAACCAACATGTCTCTTAACATCAAAATTTCTGACTGTATAATCATTGGAAAGATGAGAAAAATGTCATGTATATTGTAATTATTAATAACAGTATCACACAAGTGTATCTTAATCAAAAATGTTTGACCTAGTAGATGTATAAACTCCTTGAGAAAAATAAAAAATGTCTATATTCTAACATATTTCAAAGAACCAATACTTTTTTCAAGAATCATAGCTATGAACAATTCTTACTTTTCATGTCTTACCATCTAATTATATTTTGAAGTCCAGTTAAATTGTACCTCTTGACCTTCTCAATGCCTTCATCTTTATATCTCTCTTCAGACTGTTTATTCCACCTGCAGTCCTTTTTTTTCTTTTCTTTTCTCATATCTCCATTTAGCATGTGTGGAGTTTGGGGAAGTTTCATGAAGGAAATGGCAACCCATTCCAGTATTATTGTGTGGGAAATTCCATGGACACAGAGCAGCCTGGTGGGCCACAGTCCATGGGGTCACAAAGAGTTGTACACAACTGAGTGACTGACACTTTCACTGAAAAACAGGGACAAGGTCCATTTGAGGGCCTCCAAGGAGATCTGACTGGGAAGATGGACTGGAGCCAGACAACTGTAGAGAAGTATATACAAACTCCTAATTTTAGGAGTTTGCAATTAGCATTGGAGATTGGATGAAAACAGAGGATTTTAATCAGGGAGATGAATGACAGGATTAGAACAGCATTTTATATAATCTAATCCAGATGTATTCAAAAAATGAAAAATATATTTATAAGAACAAAGCTGAAAGCATAGTGGCCAGTCAGGAGTTTATTACAATAGTTCAGGCATGAAGTGTTTAAAATGAGGGTTGGTGAATCCCATCATGTTTCAGGTTCGTGTCAGTTATGGTCATTGCATCTAATTTAAAGTGTTTCACTGTGTATTTTCCATATTCTCACCCTCATGATGAAGGGACTTCTCTGTCCCACCAATCTCCATTCCCAAACCTTCCCACACCACCCTCCACAGTGCCTATTATGTAATCTACCTCTCCCACATCTTTACCATCTATTAGACACTTGAGCCCACTCCCTGACCCTCACTGAAAACTGGCTTCTCTATCTGGGTGCTCCCATTTTCTCACACCAAGCTAGGGAGGTGGGTGTAGGCTCAAAATACTCACACCTCAATGCCATATCCAGACATCTTATGATTCTTCATCTCACTCCTCCTTGGAGGTTCATGAGACTTTTACATCATACATTATGTTGTGATAAGCTCTCCAGTCACTAACTTTCATTCATTATACATTTGGCATCTGATTCATTGTTCTTTCTAATCCTATTCCTGTTATTATCTGGGGGTAACTGCAGTGATCATTGGGTCTTTCAGAGGAAGCCTCACTTCTGGTTAGCCTATTTTCCCCCTACACTGGTGATCATTCACACCATTTCAGAACACCACTTCCATGCCCCAACTCAGACTTTATCACGAAGTGCTCCATTTCTGAAATATTCACAACTTGCTCTTGTTTCACAAACTCTTATCCTTCTGGTTCTTCTCACCACTATTTTACAACCTCATCAAAATCTACAATTTCTTGTTCCCTTTAGTTTTATTTATGGTTCTCTCCTTTCCTCACTTTATTTGCTGTCTATGCTCCATTTGAACCCTTTTTATAACCAGATAGGATAAGGGGTCCCCAGAAAGAGAGAACCAGGCATGGCTTTTTTGATACAAGAGAAGTCCTTATTGCCCTAAGCCACTTTGTGATCTAAGTTTGGCCACAATACTGCCCTTGAACAGATCTTAGTAGTTAACAATCTTAAGGGAACAAAAGAATACTAAAACAAGCATCAGGCAAGAGAAATAACAACAATAAAGATACTATATTGGTTGTAAAGATTCCAGCTCTGTTTCCCTGATAAAGATTAGCCTGAAATGCTCAATCACCAGATCAACTGGAACCTAAAGAACCCTGTTGACCTTTTCTGACCCTGATAACTTCAATCAACTAAAGCTTGGAGTCTATTGTCTGCTCAAGCCCCATCATGAATATGCACATACCCTTAGCTTAAAAATTCCCCAGTTCTGCTGTTTCGGGAAGCAGTGCTTGCTGCTGCTTCTGCTGCTGCTAAGTCACTTCAGTCACGTCCGACTCTGTGCGGTTAACCCCATAGACGGCAGCCCACCAAGCTCCCCCGTCTCTGGGATTCTCCAGGCAAGAACACTGGAGTGGGTTGCCATTTCCTCCTCTAATGCATGAAAGTGAAAAGTGAAAGTGAAGTTGCTCAGTCATGTCTGACTCTTAGCGACCCCATGGACTGCAGCCCACCAGGCTCCTCCGTCAATGCGATTTTCCAGGCAAGAGTACTGGAGTGGGGTGCCATCGCCTTCTCCGAGTGCTTACTTGCTGCAAATAATAAATCCATTCTTCTCTGCTCCTTTGGCTTAGTTGTGTCTTTTGGCTTGACACTACCAAGAATCAGTTTTCAGCAACACTTTCTTGCCATTTCTCTCAACTCTTGCCACTTTCCCTTCCCCTGTATCCATAGGCAAAACCAGAGTGTCACCCTATTCCATTGCCCACTTTCTCCATTCTCCTTCCTGAGCTACTAAGTACTGCTAGAGGAAATTTGCACAAATAACAGACGGATGGCCTGACAAATTGACAGTTTCAGGAACTGGGTCTTGAAATCTACCTGGCGTATTTTCTGAGTTCCTCTAATCATTCTTTTTTTAAATTTCCACAGTACATTTTTTCAACATTTCCTTCTCCTCAAATCTTTGATTTCTCTGTCTCACTCTTCACTCAAAGCAGACAATTTACAGAGAAAGTAAACAATGTCAGAGGGAACTTTCTTCAAACTCCTTCCCCCAAATTTGCAAATCTCCCAGCTCCTGCCACATTCTCTTGCCTCCCTTCCCTCCAGTCACAATGGAGTAGATGCTCCACAGCACTGTGTCTAGCATACATCAAGAGATCAACAAATATTTATTGAATTAATGAATTAATAACTGTCTAAAAGTATCATGCTAAAAAATGGAAGCCATCTGTTGTACTTGGCAACTGATAATCTCTGCCAAAACAGCTTCATTAAGGTTGAGCAAGTTAGAAATGAAAGGGAAGTAAGGAAACGGAAGGCTAGATTTCTCTTTTGAGAAACTTAGTTATTAAACAGCTTAATTCATAAGAGCAATGATAAATAAACAACACATAGGAATAACCTCTCAAGATTCATGCAGGGCTTATAGAAAGAAAGTTAAGGATATTGACTGGGGAGTGTAAAGGAAGAGTTGAACACATGGTGAGATGTACCATATTTCTAGCTAGGAAAACAACATTATCAGATAGAATTATTTTCCTAAATTAATTTATAGTTTCAGTACAATGTAGCACAGATATTTCATTGAATTTTTATTAATAATTTTTATTATAAAAATAGTTCATCTTTTTTGGTAAAATCAAGTCTCTCTCTTACTTTCTTTTGTGTCTGTGTATGTGTGTATAAACATATATTCATGTGTGAATACATACACATATACACACACATATATAATAGTCTTTTTTTTTTTTTTAACACATATGGACTCTTTCTTTATGTACATTCCAGCAACTATTTTATTTAGCTTAGCAGCATAACTTGGATATCTTTCTATGTCAATACATATGGATCTACCTTATACATTTTTAAACTTCTAAAATGGAAATTTATCATGCAAACAAAAGAGTGCAGAAATCATTCCTCCTTCATATCCCTTTCCAATCATAAGTCCCCAAAGGTAAATACTATTGTGACTTTTTCAAAATTTGCTTAATTTTATTCATCTTTGAACTTTATACAAATGGAATCAAACAGTATATTATCATTGTGTCTGCTTTCTTACTCAACATTACATTTGAGTCATTTCAGTAATTTGACATTTCATTGTTCTATTACATTACATGAATGTAATACAGTTTCTCTACTTCTCTTTTGATGAATATTTGGGTTGTTCCCAGACAAAGAATATTATGAATAGGGTCAGTGGGAACATTCTTGTACATGTTTGTTTGTGAACATGTGTACATATTTCTGTTCGATGTATACCTAGAATAAAGATGACATCACAAGTTGTGGGGACAGGAATGATGATTTAATAACTGCTACTCACATCATTGTTACCTACACCATGAAAGCTATCAGGTTAAACTGAGCTTTCACCTCACACTATAGCCCCACATAAATTACAGAAGTGTGAAAGAGTTAAATGTAAACAGTTGAAGTCTCTATGAGAAAGAAAATTGTGTAGATATTTAGAAAGGGGGGAATGACTTATTGTGCATAAAAGAAACAGAATAAATCTGAAAAATACTTTGGAATTTTAAATTTAAGATAACACCATACAAATTAAGATATGTTTTCCATGTCTCTGTCCTATGTATAAATAGATGACTAATCAGAAGCTACTGAATAGCTCAGAGAACCCTACCCAGTGCTCTGTGGTGACCTAGATGGGAAGGAAATCCAAAATAGAGGGGATATATGTATATATATAACTGGTTCACTTTCCTGTACAGCGGAAACTAACACAACGTTGTAAAGCAACTATACTCCAATAAGAATTAATTAAAAATAAAAATTAAGATATATAACAAAATGAGAAAAATATTGGTATGCACATGAAAAAGGGTTAATACTCTAAAATTTAGAAAATTGCAAATAGAAAAGTGGGCAAAAACAT
>SJYQ01010001.1:24536-37127 GCA_006410935.1 Redunca redunca | reverse complement strand
CTCTAGTTATTGGTTATTATATGTTTTCTGGACTAGTTATATTACTATAATACAGAAGAATAACGTTGATGTCATTAGCATTAATATTAGCATATGTCTAATCTTGTCTGTTTCCCATCTTTACACGTTTTCCTTTGAGTAAACATCTCTGAATTATTCTCAAGTGGGTTACTATTAACTTCAGCAAGTTGTATTAGCTTAAATCATTTATTCTACTAAAACACTATATTACATAACCAATTTCAGCAAATCTGTTAGTGATTTGGACTGATTTGTTCTTTAGAAACTATGTAGAATAATTATGCTTTGATCTTGTAAATTAGCCAAATGGAATATTGTTTGTAATATAATTTAAATGAAAAGTGCCATTACATAAATAGTGTTTCTTGCCTTGTTGCTTCATGGACTTCAGATAATGTGTTGTTCATGGGGAAACAGCAGAACCAGATGCATTAAGGTTAACAGGATAAGAGAGGCAGTTTTCCTCATTGGTGTTTTCATTACATAGAAAAGGATAAAAACCAAATCAGTCTATTTTCAACACAAATTTTAGAGTGTTATTTAAGAATTTATAAGGCTAAATTGTAGCTTCATGATGCTTACATTAGTGAAAAGCAAAAATGTTAAACCTGACTCTTCTGGGTTCTGTCTTAGAAGCCTCACAGTTTTGGGATTCCATTAATGTCAGTGATCACTGTACTCATGCATGTTAACTACCTATATGACCCCGAGTCCCCGTCCTCCACCTTTCTATTCCCTTGGATTGTTTCATCCTTGAAACTGTAAACTCTAATATTCCATTCTCTGAACAACCTCAGATTTTTTTTCAATTCTTTCATTTATGTGTTCCTGCCAATCACATCTTAACTTCATCAGAGGTTTGATCTTGACTCTCCTTTCTTTCAACTAACCTTCAGTAAAAATTACAGTTTACTGTGCACTTATATTATCCTAAGTGCTTTACCATATTATCTCATTTAAACCACACACCAAGCCTATGAAATAGGAATTATTATTCCATTTCTCACGAGGAAATTGAAGTTTAAGAGAAGTAAGGGGATAACGATTCAAATTCAGGTCTAGTTCCTCCACAACCCACCATACAGCTCTTGTTTCCACTCCCTTCCATATTCAGCCTTGACCTTATAATACCTTACTTCAATCTCTCTCTCTCTCTCTCCCCTTCTCCAATGCCCCCAGTTCCTTCATCTTCTACACTTGCCAGCTACTGCCTTCCTTAAAATGATACAATTTCATTAGCTGAGCCATCCATTGTCTCTGTTCCTAAATTTGGGTTGCCAAGCACTACTGGGGAAAGCACGTGTCCACGAGGACTGGTGACACTACCCATTCGTTGTCTCTAGTCCCAGCTGGGTCTTGACCTTTAGTTATGTGTCTTTTGTCACCTCCCTTTTGTGTTTCAAATTTAATTTCCTTATACCTTCTGCACCATTATTTCCTATTCATTGAGCTAAACTAAAAGGTTTGATTGTCGAATTGGCTCACATAAATGAGAGATCTTCTCCAGTATCAAGCTTTATTAAAATTTTCAAGAATACAAGCAATCAAGAGGCATAGGGGAAGCCTGGAGAGGTCTAAGACATCCTGCATAGCTCTCAAGGTCCATCATTCCTGCATTAGACATGCAGGATGTGGTTTGGAGTAATAGATGAGGTCTCTAATAAATGCTCAAGGGTTATTGCTTTATAAAGTAGGAGCATTTCATTTACAAAATAGCTACACTTTGGACCCAAAGTAGTCACTTAGCTGCATAACATTTTCCAGAGAGCTATGTTCCATAAATCCATACAACCAAGATTTGTTTTTCATTAACAATCCTAAAATAGGAACATCCTGTTAAAAGAATTACAAAGATAAAGGATCTCCTAGCAAATATCATCAGTCCTTTGACAAGGTGTCTGCTATCAACATGTCCACAAGGATCACGTGACTTTTTCCCTTCTCCAGAAGTTTCCTCCATCCACAGCTACAAACACGTACAGGCCACCTGTTCTAACTTCTTCCACCACTTCATATTTAGTCAAGAATCCTCATTTTTGTTTTATAAAATATGTAATAGCTTTTAGGAAGGAAAGTCCTTTGACTTCCTATTTTCAATGATGAACATTATTTTATACCCTCACACAGTCCTTCCTCCAGCCTCAGTAGAAAAAGTATCCTTTATGTTGTTCAATGACTTCCCTGATGGCTCAGATGGTAAAGAATCTGCCTGCAGGGCAAGGAGACCCAGGTTTGATCCCTGGGTGGGGAAGATCTCCTAGAAAAGGGAATGGCAACTCACTCCAGTATTCTTGCCTGGAGAATTCTGTGTACAGGGGAGACTGATGAATGCATGGGGTCACAAAGAGGCAGACGTGACTGAATGACTAACGCGCGTGCCTGTGCGTGCGTGCGCGTGCACGCACACACACACACACACACACACACACACACACGTTGTCCAAAGCCAAGTCTCTTCTCAATCAACTTGTTTCTCTTTTCTTTCTTTTCAGAGACGCTGGGTGTTTTATTATCCAATTTTAAGTTTATTTAATTACATTCTTAACCAGCCAGCACCTCTTTTTAGCAGTAATTAATTTTTTATGATATCACTTTTATAGCATTTGTTATGTGCCAGACACTGTACTAATATTAACTCATTTAGTATTCATAACAATCAAGCAAAGTATATCTGTAGTATTCTCACTTTACATATAAGGAATATGAGTATCAGAGAGGTTAAGTGAGTTTCTCAGATTCACACATCTATGAAGGATTTGAATACAATTGAACAAATTTGAACACAAAAATTTATACTGTATTGGAAGTCTATGTTTTAAAAATTATGAACATATTTTAGACTTACAGAAAAAGTGCAAAAATAAGTCATAGGAGGAATTTATAGCTCTTATCCCTCTTTTCTCTAATGTTAATTAATCTGACCTTGAAACAGAAAGTGAATCCCTCAGACATGTCCTACTCTTTGTGACTCCATAGACTGGGCTTGTCAGGCTCCTCTGTCTATGGAATTCTTCAGGAAAGAATACTGGAGTGGGTAGCTGTTCCCTCCTCCAGGGTTTCTTCCCAATCCAGGGATCCAGCCCAGGTCTCCCACATTGCAGGCAGATTCTTTACCATCTGAGCCACTAGGTAGGACAATTATCAAGAATAGAAATGTAACTTTGGGACAATATTATTAACTAAAGTAAATTTTATTTTTAAAAAGAAATTAATTTTATTTACCAGTTTTTCCACTAATGTTCTTTTTCTGACCCAGAATCTCCCTTGAAGTTGGGAGTGATTTCTCTTCAGTTGTCTCAGGCCTTTAATATTTCCTCAATTTTTTCTTGTCTATCATGACTTTCACAAAATCTTACTTTTTATCACTCTTATTACTTTTTCCTCATACTTCAGAGTCTCATTTATTCACGCACCCACCTTCTCAGTTTTTTGCTTCAGTTATTTTATTTCTTATTGTTATAGAAAATATATAACATACAATTTGTCATCTTAACCACTTTTAAGTGTAGAGCACAGCAGTGTTAAATATATTCACATTGTTGTGAAACAGATCTCCCAAGCTTTCTCATCTTTCAAACCTGAAAACTCTATGCCCATTAAACAGTTAAACAGTTCCCTCTTTCTGGACCCCCTGTGCAGCCCTGGGAACCACCATTCTACTTTCTATTTGTATAAATTTGACTAGATACCTGACATAGTATTTATCTTCATGTCACACAAATTAAATAATCTTATTTTTCTCAATCTTTGTTTTACATGCCTATTCAAAGAGATTCTTTGAGAGTAGAGATCATGGCACAATTCTTTTTGCTTCATATGACAAGGAGAATAATTACAAACACACAGTTCATACTTCAAGGGTATTTAATTTGGGGGACTTTTATGAGTTAAGTTGTGTGCCCCTTAAATTCATATGTTAAGTTCTATCCCCTAGTCTTTCAGAATGTGACCTTATTTGGAAATAGGGTCATTGCAGAAGTAATCCATTAAGACGAGGTTTTAGTGAAGTAGATGGACTTCTAATCTATTAAGACTGGTGTCCTTATAAAATGGGGAAATTATGGAATCAGTTCAGTTCAGTCGCTCAGTTGTGTCTGACTCTTTGCGACCCTATGAATCGCAGCACGCCAGGCCTCCCTGTCCATCACCAACTCCCAGAGTTCACTCAGACTCACGTCCATCGAGTCCGTGATGCCATCCAGCCATCTCATCCTGGGTCATCCCCTTCTCCTCCTGCCCCCAATCCCTCCCAGCATCACAGTCTTTTCCAATGAGTCAACTCTTTGCATGAGGTGGCCAAAGTACTGGAGTTTCAGCTTCAGAATTATTCCTTCCAAAGAGGTCCCAGGACTGATCTCCTTCAGAATGGACTGGTTGGATCTCCTTGCAGTCCAAGGGACTCTCAAGAGTCTTCTCCAACACCACAGTTCAAACGCATCAATTCTTCGATGCTCAACCTTCTTCACAGTCCAACTCTCACATCTGTACATGACCACAGGAAAAACCATAGCCTTGACTAGACGGACCTTAGTCAGCAAAGTAAAGTCTCTGCTTTTGAATATGCTATCTAGGTTGGTCATAACTTTCCTTCCAAGGAGTAAGCGTCTTTTAATTTCATGGCTGCAATCACCATCTGCTGTGATTTTGGAGCCCCCCAAAATAAAGTCTGACACTGTTTCCCCATCTATTTCCCATTAAGTGATGGGACCGGATGCCATGATCTTCATTTTCTGAATGTTGAGCTTTAAGCCAACTTTTTCACTCTCCTCTTTCACTTTCATCAAGAGGCTTTTTAGCTCCTCTTCACTTTCTGCCATAAGGGTGGTGTCATCTGCATATCTGAGGTTATTGATATTTCTCCCGGCAATCTTGATTCCAGCTTGTGTTTCTTCCAATCCAATGTTTCTCATGATGTACTCTGCATATAAGTTAAATAAACAGGGTGACAATGTACAGTCTTGACGTAATCCTTTTCCTATTTTGAACCAGTCTGTTGTTCCATGTCCAGTTCTAACTGTTGCTTCCTGACCTGCATACAGATTTCTTAAGAGGCAGGTCAGGTGGTCTGGTATTCCCGTCTCTTTCAGAATTTTCCACAGTTGATTGTGATCCACACAGTCAAAGGCTTTGACATAGTCAATAAGGCAGAAATAGATGTTTTTCTGGAACTCTCTTGCTTTTTTCATGATCCAGCGGATGTTGGCAATTTGATCTCTGGTTCCTCTGCCTTTTCTAAAACCAGCTTGAACATCAGGAAGTTCATGGTTCACGTATTGCTGAAGCCTGGCTTGGAGAATTTTGAGCATTACTTTATTAGCATGTGAGATGAGTGCAATTGTGCGGTAGTTTGAGCATTCTTTGGCATTGCCTGTCTTTGGAATTGGAATGAAAACTGAATTTGGGAATAGACAGCACATAATGAAAACACCATGTGAAGATGAAGGAGGAGATTGGGTAATTCTTCCACATGCCAAGAAATGCTAAAGATTGCCTGCAAACTACTAGAAACTAAGAGAGAGGCATGGATAGTTTCTCTCTCACTGTTTTCAAAGGAATCAATCCTGCTAACACATTGATCTTGGACTTCTAGGCCCCAGACTGTGAGAAAATAAATTTCTGTTGTTTAATCAACCCAGTTTATAGGACTTTGTTGTGGCAGCCCTGCCAAACTAATTCAGAGCTATTGACGCTTGTTTGGTCAATAACTGATGCATAAAATTGTATATAAAATTGTGTGTGTTTGCATCTGTTAGCATATATAAATATATATATATACATATACATATATTTTTTTTTGCACAGTTTCACAATTTCCTTCTCTAATAACTTACCACTTTTCATAATTAGTGGCAGAAGCATAATCAAAAGTGATGGAAAAAATGAGCCTCTAATCTGACATTTGTCACATTTTAACTGTAACTTCGGGGTTCTCATGATCTCTTTAGCTCATGAATGCTTAGCATCTTATGACACAAGAGCATACAGCTTTGACTTTCCAGATTCATCTGGGCTTTAGTCAGCATCTTGAATTCAAGGGTATTTCTTGGATGTTTCCCCATGGTAAGCATTAAAAATGAGATTAAAAATCAGAAATAAATCAGTTTTAAATAAAACCCAGGGAAAGGTGAGGTAAAGTTATTCTGAAACAAAAGAAGAACAGCCTGTCACTTGGCAGCTGCTCTGTTAATAGATTTGGAAATGCAGAATGAGGGACAGCTTTGTATCGGTTTCCTAGGTTTGCCTTGATGAATTACCTCAAACTGGGTGGCTTACAAGAACAGGAATTTAATCTCTCACAGTTCTGGAGTCCAGAAGTTTGAAATAGCTATGCTGTCTCTGAAGGTTTAGGGGAGAAATCTTTCGTGCCTCTTGCAGCTTCTGGTGGCTCCAGGCTTTCCTTGACTCATGTCTGTATCACTTCAATTTCTGCCCCTGCCTTCTCATGACTTCTGTGCCATCTCTTCTCTCCATGTGTCTCTCTTCTGTGTGTCCCTTATAAGGATATGGGTCATTAGAATTGGAGCCCACTCTAAATCTTGGCTGCTCTCAACTCAACATCCTTAATTCTATTTGCAAAATCCCCTTTTCCAAAGAAGTCACCTTCACTGGTTTTAGGGGTTAGGATGGGTACCTATCTTTTGGGGTGCCCAGAAGAGCCAATACAGACTCCAATATTACTGATTTCTGAAAATAAAGGAGAAATAAAATTAACCTAAATAGATTTTATTTCTGTAACTCTACTTCTTAAGTGACAGGCAAGAATATGAATGAACTGCCAACCAACAAAAGACCTAAAGATCTTTAGACCCAGGAAATGAAAACTGGAAACTCAGGGGATGCAGACTGAGTCCAGTTTTTTTTTTTTTTGGAAGATAATAAATTCAATATTTAAAACAGTGACTAAAATATTTTGGAGGGCAGGGGTAATATAACTGCTATCTTCTCATTTTTATGGGATGTCATATAGGAAAAGGATTAGATATAATCTGTGAAACTCTCTGGGGCAGATACAAAAGTTTTAGGAAGGCACATTTGAATCTAATTAAAACTAAACAATTCCATTAGCAAAAATGTGTACAAATAGAGTGAGTAATGCTGAAAGTTGTGAGTGCTTTGTACAAAAGTCTTTAAAAGGCTGTTAGAATATTTTCAAGGCGCCACTGAAGTCCACATTTTATGATTCTACAATTATCTTTCCTTACTCACAATTGAAAAATTATATATAGGTATTTTTCAAGTATAAGGACACTGGTTAACAGTGTTTTGTTTAACAATATTGCTCATAAGCTCCTGGTTGAAACAGCTGAATACATAGAATAAGAATAAATATAAGCTGGAGGAGGGCTCCAGAGTATTTGCAAAGAAGATGCAGTAATTATAGAACTCTGACTGACAAGAATTACAAGGGGCTATTAATATGCATATGTAGTTATATATATATATATCTTTACTAACCATGATCATCTGTTAGGAGTTCAGGTAATGAGCCATTTCATTTTTCATTATAAAAGGCAACTTTAAGTCTGTTTTCCTTAATTTTTATCTCATAAAACTATTGTTCTTTCCTGAAAACCATTTAATAACAATGAATAGGTGATAATTAGATTGATCCACATAACTTATGATCCACATAACTTTGAAATTATTCTGTGGGTCATGGGGATGAGAGCTTGGGAGGAAGAGAAAGTATATTATAACAAGTAATAATTTCATATGTTTTTTCTCTGTTTGCCAACACTTTTTACAGATGGGGGCTTGAAGTTGGATAAGATTCAAATAAATTGTAGTAATAAAGAGGAGAGCAAAAAAGTTGGCTTAAAGCTCAACATTCAGAAAATGAAGATCATGGCATTTGGTCGCATCACTTCATGGGAAATAGATGGGGAAACAATGGAAACAGTGTCAGACTTTATTTTTTTGGGCTCCAAAATCACTGCAGATGGTGACTGCAGCCATGAAATTAAAAGATGCTTACTCCTTGGAAGAAAAGTTATGACCAACCTAGATAGTATATTCAAAAGCAGAGACATTACTTTGCCAACTGTGGTCCGTCTAGCATGGTTTTTCCAGTGGTCATGTATGGATGTGAGAGTTGGACTGTGAAGAAGGCTGAGCGCCAAAGAATTGATGCTTTTGAACTGTGGTGTTGGAGAAGACTCTTGAGAGTCCCTTGGACTGCAAGGAGATCCAACCAGTCCATTCTGAAGGAGATCAGCCCTGGGATTTCTTTGGAAGGAATGATGCTAAAGGTGAAGCTCCAGTACTTTGGCCACCTCATGCAAAGAGTTGACTCATTGGAAAAGACTTTGATGCTGGGAGGGATTGGGGGCAGGAGGAGAAGGGGACGACCCAGGATGAGATGGCTGGATGGCATCACGGACTTGATGGACGTGAGTCTGAGTGAATTCCGGGAGATGGTGATGGACAGGGAGGCCTGGCGTGCTGCTATTCATGGGGTCGCAAAGAGTCGGACATGACTGAGCGACTGAACTGAACTGAAATAATGTCAGATGCAGATAAGGTTTAAGTTCTTTTTAAAAATGTTGATGCCAACATTTGAAATAACCAAAATATGTTAAAGTTGGAAACAGATCAGAATAACTGGCTAAGGCAGATTCTCCCAAGTAACTGATGAAGTTCCTTATAACCAGAGCTTTTTTGGCATGAGGTTAGAAAGATAGCGTAACACAAACTCTAAAATGATTTTCATCACTTATGGCAACTAGGCAAGTAACTAGGAAGGGTTGAATGTTATGAAAAATGTTGCAATTTTCAATATACTAAGGTCCACTGAACTTAGAGGTTTTACTTGGATATAATTCCTCACAAAACGTCAAGTGTTATTTCAAATGCTTGTTTTATGGTGTTTTATTTAATCCTAACCTCAACCCAACGAGGGGGTTATTTTTCCCATTTTTCAGATGAGAAAGTTGAGTTTCAGAAGCTTATTTGAGGTCCTATGGCTAATACATAGGTTAGCCTGGATTCCAACCCAATCAGCAGATCTTCTTGGGCTTCTCTCTTAGCAACCATATCATTAAGAGTTCTGTCTTAATTATAGGATATCTCCTTACTCTGCAACTGCAGCAGACTAGTTTGCCTTGTGAGCTTGATAATTCATACTTTTGTCTTATCTGTTGAAAAAGAATTCATGTGAATGAGACAACAAAATATTTCATATAAAATATTCTTGACCTTTCTGAAAAGTTGAAAATGATAGAATCATGTATTTATTCAACACTCATTAATTTGTACAACCAGTATTAATTGACTATTTGCTACATGTCAGATATTGTGAAATATGCAGGGTAGCGTTGGGGAAGGGGTGAGACTTGTCCGCTACCCTCAAAATGTATATAGCCCTGTGTGGGTGCTAGACATTAAATGAATAGAGGTTTTACATTTTGCTAAATATTGAGGGGATAGAGTACTCATGTGGACTGAGATTTGATGGTTGAGAAATAACTAGCCATGAGGAGGGAGGGGAGGAAAGAGCAAGGACATTGTAAACACAGAAAACAGTGTGGGCAAAGATCCTAAAGTGGGAAGGAGCTTGGGCTTGCTCATGAACCTGAAATGCCATTGAGTGCAGGAGACAGAAGACAAGGGGAGGACTGGCCATAGGTGAGGTTCGGAGGGCAGAAGGCAGAAGGCACTGCGGGCTCTGGTGTGCTGAGTTATGTTCTAAATGACAGAAGAAGACACTGGAAAGTTTAAGAAATAGGACATGTTCCAATTTGTGTCTTAGAAAGTTCACTTTGCGTCCTATGTGGAAAATGGATTGGATTTTATATTCTGGGCTGAGATTTTCAAACTTAGGCATCTAAACCACTCTTCAGGAGAAATAAGGAACAAAAAAAGTCTGAAAATTTCTATGGGTTGATTTCCTTTTTGACTAATTGCAGAGGGTTCCAGCTGTACTAGATTTTTGTTTTATTTTACCTGTCATAAAGTAATTTTGATGGCTATGTTATTTATTATAATGCATTTGGCCTGTGAATTTAGCCTCTTCATGTTGCCATCTTTTATGTCTACAAATCAGAGATTTATTTCAAAGACAATGATTTTCCCTAAGATAAGTTATCATACTCAAAGTCATTTTGTACTTTGCCAAAAATATAGATACCATGTTAACACAACATCTGTTAGTTTATTGCTTCTTTCACATTTTATCCAGCAGTTTAGTGTCATGTCATTTATAAAATGTGTGTAAACAGATTATGCTTGAGTTTTCATTGAAATTTCATTTGACTGAAATGGTGTTTTGAAACTGTCTTTCATCTAAGACATTCCAGTGCAGTACAGTCATTTAAATTAGTCTTCAAAATGCATACTGGGTCCAGGGCTTGCTTGGACAGTAGTAATAATTAGACATGCCAAAACAGGAAGCACTTCCATCTCTTGCTCTTATCGTCATCTTTTATATTTCTTCTTTTTTGTTCGTTTGTTTCTGCATCTGTAGGAAGACTGCATTGGGTGCAGTATCAGTCGGTGTCCTGTTTCTGCTGTGGAGGCTGAATGGGGAAATTTCTTTCTTTCCCCATCTCTCAGCAGACAGAACTAAACATTTTAGGGCTTTGAATGAAGGTATGGTGAGCCATGGCAACGAGTGTCCAAATGTTGTGTGCACATTTGGTGTGCAGTGAAAATCCATGCCACATAACTTCTAGAATCCTTCTGGGTCTCACACATTGTCCAGAACAACCTCCCTCCAATTTGCAGGATTTATCTTTTTTCTAATAATTCCTTTTCACTCCTGACAACTGGTTGGCTCTACTGCTTGCACCAAGAACCTTACAATCATTAACCTACATCTGTGGGAAGGCAGCTAACACAGCATTGCAGAAATCTGACTGACCTGCTTTGTGTGGGTCATATATCTGATTCTAGACAGAACAAAGTCTAAAAATTCTACTCCTTCCTTCTCCAGTCCTTCAGTTTCATGATCAAACAAAATAGACACAGAAATATTTGTTACAAATCCATTTCTAAAATTTCAAAACATTCAGACAGTTTGAGATCATTGATAAAATAAAACTCTACTACTCAAGTTCAGATAGAGCTCTGGTCCATGTCACCAAACATGCATATTTTTATATTTCTGTGTTCTGAAGGAGCTGTTTTGTATGAGGATAATATTAAGACCATCTCCTGACAGGTGACTTTCACTTCTCCGTGTCCTCTCCATGCTTGTGTATCTCTTAAACAGTCTTTCATTGTAAATAACAGCAATGTCAAACTGTTCAAACTGTCATGGTTTCTGGAGAATGAAATTTCTCCCCCCCTTTTGCCTTTGTCTTCTGGGAAACTGAAATACAGTTTGGAAGCAAGTAACAGCTCAGGATTCAATTTTCTGTTTCTAAAAGGAACTTGAAGTAAAAAAATTTTAAGCTCAAGTTGAAGCTTTTAGGCTTTGATTTCAAGGGAGTTATGAAATTGTCATAATATCTGCTTTTGTAGTGAAAACAGGCATTGAATTATACAAAGAAAGATTCCAGCATCTTTCAACATCCTCATACACCTTTTACACCATCCTATATTTTCTGTTCTGTGTTAGTTTTATTTTCCCAAGAACTCCTGTGTGTTTTTCTTTTTTTTTTTGCTCTTATCATGGGGAAAATTTAGCATATTACCTACTACTTTATTTGCCTTTAAGTTGGATGATGTAAAGTAAATGGTTTTTAAAACAGCAGAGAACTGATGAGGACTAGAGAACCAAAGTGCTGTTTTTCAGAAAGCTTTTTTCCTTCCTGCTCTGGAAGACTCCATTAATGTTCATTATTGTCAGTGCTTATTTTCTACATGGAGATAGAGACTAAATCTTCATCTACATAGAAAATTGTTTTGACTACAGGATCTGGTTAGTTATTTGAGTTACCCAGACAAATGATCAGTTCATTTCAATAAGTAGTTTGACCAATTTCATTCTCAATTAATATAGTAAATTCATTTAAAATGATTAAATTGTTCATGTTGATATATTCTAGTTTATATATTTAATCAGAAAACATTTATGGCCTGCCAGTCACTGTGCTAGGCATTAGCCTATATGATAACTTCTTTATCTTTTAGTAGTTTGATCACTTGTTCTATTATCTTCAAAGCTTAACTGAGATAATACTATGATATTATGAATTTTACATTCAAACTGCATTAATTAAAATTACACTGGATTGATTGGAGTCATGCCCTAGGAGTTGTTAAATTTAAATACAACTAATCTTATTTTTGAAAAAATATATTTTTTGATCTTTAAAAGAGAAGTGAGTTTTTTTTGTTTGTTTGCTTTTTTACCCTATTTAGGGCAATTTCGGAGAAGGCGATGACACCCCACTCCAGTACTCTTGCTTGGAAAATCCCATGGATGGAGGAGCCTGGTAGGCTGCAGTCCATGGGGTCGCAAAGAGTCGGACACGACTGAGTGACTTCGCTTTCACTTTTCACTTTCATGCATTGGAGAAGGAAATGGCAACCCACTCCAGTGTTCTTGCCTGGAGAATCCCAGGGATGGGGGAGCCTGGTGGGCTGCCGTCTATGGGGTTGCACAGAGTCGGACACAACTGAAGTGAC
>SJYQ01010001.1:2841-19035 GCA_006410935.1 Redunca redunca | reverse complement strand
AAGAGGCAGGTCAGGTGGTCTGGTATTCCCATTTCTTTCAGAATTTTCCACAGTTTACTGTGATCCACACAGTCAAAGGCTTTGGCATAGTCAATAAAGCAGAAATAAATGTTTTTCTGGAACTCTCTTGCTTTTTCCATGATCCAACGGATGTTGGCAATTTGATCTCTGGTTCCTCTGCCTTTTCTAAAACCAGCTTGAACATCAGGGAGTTCACGGTTCACGTATTGCTGAAGCCTGGCTTGGAGAATTTTGAGCATTACTTTACTAGCATGTGAGATGAGTGCAATTGTGTGATAGTTTGAGCATTCTTTGGCATTGCCTTTCTTTGGAATTGGAATGAAAACTGAAACCACCACACTCAATTCTTAAATTATTATTTGATGTTTATCTTTATAGTTCTCAATAAAATGTGTCAGTTCTTGTTTTTTGAGTTTTAGGTATTGTCTACTGACTTGACAATTTGGAATATAAAATTTTAGTGCTTTTACCCTTCTGTCCCATAACTCTTCCCTCTTTTTCTAACCACATCCCATCAATATGGTTATATAATAATTTTGGTTATAAAACATGCATTATTTACATTATTGCATCTTTAAAACTGGACCATATAATATACTATGATTACTTTTATTGTGTAACAACTGTATTTTCTATGAGATTAATAATTGCATTTATTTTATTTACTTAATTTCCCATGTCCTATTAATAATGTACCTCTAAGCTATAACAGGGTATGTAAATATCACTCAGTATGTTCACATATATTAGATACTTTGTTAACATGATCATTATAAGTCTCTCCTGGGCTGACCAAGTCTTTCTCTAGACCTGCTACATGGTAATCAATTTGAACAGCCATTTCCCCCTAGGGGCTTAGCTTATACCTAGGTGGGTAAGACAAGGTCCCCTCCAAAATAATTATTTCCTCTGTTGGATTCCAGGTTTTAAATGTGAAGAGTGAACAATGGGGTCCATTTGAGTTCAGGACTTAGCTAGGTTATAATGACTGTGCATTCTCGACTGAGTATAATTATGTAAAGGAAAAAGTATGGTAGCATTTGGACACTGTATTAGAACTCGCTAGAGAAACAGAATTTGGCAATAAGGAGTTCATGATCTGAGCCACAGTCAGATCCCGGTCTTGTTTTTGCTGACTGTATAGAGCTTCTCCATCATTAGCTGCAAAGAATATAATCAATCTGATTTTGGTGTTGACCATCTGGTGATGTCCATGTGTAGAGTCTTCTCTTGTGTTGTTGGAAGAGAATGTTTGCTATGACCAATGCATTCTCTTGGCAGAACTCTATTAGACTTTGCCCTGCTTCATTCTGTATTCCAGGGCCAAATTTGCCTGTTACTCCAGGTGTTTCTTGACTTCCTACTTTTGCATTCTAGTCCCCTATTATTGCCAAATTCAGACTGAAATTGAAGAAAGTGGGGTAAACCATTAGACCATTTAGGTATGACCTAAATCAAATCTCTTATGACTATACAGTGGAAGTGAGAAATAGATTTAAGGGATTAGATCTGATAGAGTGCCTGGTGAACTATGGACGGAGATTTGTGACATTGCAGAAGACAGGAATCAAGACCATCTGCAAGAAAAGGAAATGCAAAAAAGCAAAATGGCTGTCTGGGGAGGCCTTACAGATAGCTGTGAAAAGAAGGGAAGCAAAAAGCAAAGGAAAAAAGGAAAGATATACCCATTTGAATGCAAGAGTTCCAAAGAATAGCCAGAAGAGATAAGAAAGACTTCCTCCATGATCAGTGCAAAGAAATAGAGGAAAAGAACAGAATAGGAAAGACTAGAGATCTCTTCAAGAAAATTAGAGATACCAAGGGAACATTTCATGCAAAGATGGTCTCAATAAAGGAAAGAAATGGTATGGACCTAACAGAAGCAGAGGATATTAAGAAGGCATGGCAAGAATACACAGAACTGTACAAAAAAGATCTTCACGACCCAGATAATCACAATGGTGTGATCACTCACCTAGAGCCAGACATCCTGGAATGTGAAGTCAAGTGGGCCTTAGGAAGTATCACTATGAACAAAGCTAGTGGAGGTGATGGAATTCCAGTTGAGCTATTTTAAATCCTGAAAGATGATGCAGTGAAAGTGCTGCACTCAATATGCCAGCAAATTTGGAAAATTCAGCAGGGGTCACAGAATTGGAAAAGGCCAGTTTTTATTTCAATCCCAAAGAAAGGCAATGTCAAAGAATGTTCCAACTACTGCACAATTGCACTCATCTCACACCCTAGTAAAATGATGCTTAAAATTCTCCAAGCCAGGCTTCAGCAATACGTATACCGTGAACTTCCAAATTCAAGCTGGTTTTAGAAAAGGCAGAGGAACCAGAGATCAAATTGCCAACATCCACTGGATCATGGAAAAAGCCAAAAAGTTCCAGAAAAACATCTATTTCTGCTTTACTGACTATGCCAAAGCCTTTGACTGTGTGGTTCTCAATAAACTGTGGAAAATTCTGAAAGAGATGTGAATACCAGATCACCTGACCTGCCTCTTGAGAAACCTATATGCAGGTCAAGAAGCAACAGTTAGAACAGGACATGGAACAACAGACTCGTTCCAAATAGGAAAAGGAGTATGTCAAGGCTGTATATTGTCACCCTGCTTATTTAACTTCTATGCAGAGTACATCATGAAAAACGCTGGGCTGGATGAAGCACAAGCTGGAATCAAGAGTGCCAGGAGAAATATCAATAACCTCAGATATGCAGATGGCACCACCCTTATGGCAGAAAGTAAAGAGGAACTAAAAAGCCTCTTGATGAAAGTGAAAGAGGAGAGTGAAAAAGTTGGCTTAAAGCTCAAGATTCAGAAAATGAAGATCATGGCATCTGGTTCCATCACTTCATGGGAAATAGATGAGGAAACAGTGGAAACAATGGCTGACTTTATTTTCCTGGGCTCCAAAATCACTGCAGATGGTCACTGCAGCCATGAAATTAAAAGACACTTACTCTTTGGAAGGAAAGTTATGACCAACCTAGACAGCATATTAAAAAGCAGAGACATCACTTTGTCAACAGAGGTCCATCTAGTCAAGGCTATGGTTTTGCTAGTAGTCATGTATGGATGTGAGAGTTGGACTATAAAGAACGCTGAATGCCAAAGAATTGATGCTTTTGAACTGTGGTGTTGGAGAAGACTCTTGAGAGTCCCTTGGACTGCAAGGAGATTCAACCAGTTCATCATAAAGGAGATCAGTCCTGGGTGTTCATTGGAAGGACTGATGTTGAAGCTGAAACTCCAGTACTTCGGCCACCTGATGCAAAGACCTGACTCATTTGAAAAGACCCTGATTCTGGGAGAGATTGAAGGCAGGAGGAGAAGTGGATGACAGAAGATGAGATGGTTGCATGGCATCACTGACTCGATGGACAGGGGTTTGGGTGGACCCTGGGAGTTGGTGATGGACATAGCCTGGTGTGCTATGCTTCACAGGGTCACAAAGAGTCAGACATGACTGAGCGACTGAACTGATCTGAAAGAACAGAACCAATAAGAGGTATGCCTATATATCCATATCTATTCATCTATCCATCTACCTATCTTTCCATCTATCTAGAAAGAGGTTTATATAAGCTATTGTCTCATGTGATTCAGGAGACTGAGAAGTCCCATGATGTGTCTGCTACCAGCTGGAGACCCAGGAAAGCCAGTGGTCATCCTAAGGCCTGAGAGCCAGAGAGCTGATAGTATAGATGCCAGTCTGAGTCAGAAGGCCTGAGAACAAGAAATGTCAGTGTCAGGAGGAGATTGATGTCCCAGCTCAAGTATTCAGGCAGAGAGAGAATTTGACTTTCTTTAGCATTTTTGTTCTTTCAAGCCCTCAATGGATTTATGAAGCTCAGTGTTAGAGAAGACTCTTGAGAGTCCTTTGGACAGCAAGGAAATCAAACCAGTCAATCATAAAGGAAATAACCCTGACTATTCATTGGAAGGGCTAATATTGAAGCTGAAACTCCAATACTTTGGCCACCTGATGTGAAGAGCTGACTCACTGGAAAAGACCCCAGTGCTGGGAAAGACTGAAAGCAAGATGAGAAGGGGGCAACGGAGGATGAGATGGTTGGATGGTATCACTGACCCAGTGGACTTGAGTTTGAGCAAACTCCAGGAGATAGTGGAGAACTGTGGCATGCTGCAGTCCATGGGGTCACAAAGAGTCATACATAACTTAACGACTGAAAAGCAACCAACTACTTTGGGAAGGGTCATTTGCATTACTTGCTTTCCTAGGTGCACTTGTGGTAAAGAACGTACCTGCCAATGCAGGAGACATAAGAGATGTAGGTTCAATTCCTGGGTCAGGAAGATTCCCTGGAGAAAGGCATGGCAACCCATTCTGGTGTTCTTGCCTAGAGAATCCCATGGACAGAGGAGCTTGGTGGGCTACAGTCCATAGGGTCACAAGGAGTGGGACACGACTGAAGCGACTCAGCACAGCACATTTACTTTATTAAGGCCTCCAGTCCACATGCTAATCTCTCCAGAAACACTCTCATAGACAAACCCAGAAACAAGAGTTAATCAGCCATCTGGGCATCCCTCAGCCCAGTCAACATATAGTAATAGCCATCACAGATATGAAAGCCCTCAACAATCTTTATTTATCTACTTTACCTGCTCTCAACATGGACCTGAAAAGGTCTATGGATCAGCGTTGGCAACCACTAAGTGGGCTCACCTACTTTCAAGGCTTTCACTAATTTTTATAAATTGGCAATTCTGGAATCTCTATCTTTAGACTGGCCCTTTTTCTTAAATTTAAGACTCACATCCAGCAAGCTACCTACCAATAGCATGTTCTCAGACTGACATCTTCCCACCAGAGCTATCCCTTTTTATTTTCCATGGCAAGAGGCCATAGAACATGCCTCCATGTGACTTGTGAAAGGCAGCCTATATGAGCAGTTAGAAATATGAATCCATGAGCCAGATTGCCTGGGTGGAGTTCTAATATTAACACTTAATAGCTCTGTGACCAGGAAGTTACCTGCCTTCTCATTCAGAGACAGGGATAAATAGCAGTAGGGTTATGGAAGAGTCAATGAATTAATAAGTGCTTAAAGCAGAACCTAGAAATGGACAATTAAATTAGCAAACACATTAGAATCTTGAAAGCAGTTGTTTGTGTGTTCTTCAATTTTAAACTGCCACTGATCAATTATATAACCTAGTTATTAATAGCTACCAATAATTGTCAATTTTGTCTTCTATTTATTTTTTAAAGAACTTTCTACACTACAGTTTCCCTAAAGACAATGATCATGATTATTTGCTTGTGATGTTACTTCTGGTTCTTTGAATACTCACTACTAGGCATACATAGTGAGTATTCAGTATACTTTTTTTGAATGGTTTAATGAATTGCACATACCACTTTCATTATAATTTTTCTGTAAATGTATTTCCCACTAGATTGAGTTTCTTGAATACTAGTACCTTTCTATATCACTGTACCTGGGGTATATACATATTTGTTACATGAATGAATGAATGAAGCATTTGAATAGGAGAAGAATTCAAGCCTAATAAGATAGGTTTCATAGTGGCACTGTCATTCTGAAACACTTTTGCTGTTGACGTTGATAAGGCAGAACTTCATGTTATGCTGGTTTTACTTGGTGCAGTTTTTGAAAAAATAGCAATTATTTTACTCAGACAGGCCATTGAATGTAAATAAGACATCTCAGTAAAGTAAAATTTTACTAAAGTAAAACCAATTATCCTGATTAGTGGTACTTCTTGTTTGCTAGGCATTTAACTACCAGAACTGAGGATGCATTTTCAGATGGTAACACTTCTGAATCCTTCCATATAACCTGAAGAACTCTTCTCCAAAAATAGCGTGTTATAATATTCTTGACCAAAAGGATCCACAATTATAATGTTTATACTCCTATGTTAACTTATAAAATTAAAGTACTAATGAGGAATATAGGACTATAACTTTCTAGATGAATATTGTATTACTAAATGTAATAGATAAGTATCTTTTCTCAGTAATGTACATGCTTGAATATATCTAAATATTATTATAACTCATATTGAGTGACTGGTAATTGCAGTATCTATAAGGTTAAAAAAAACATTTTTGTTTAAATCTTAACTCTGTGCTGTACAATGAGCAAAGCACATATATCACAATCATTTTTTTCCTGTAAAACAACTTATCTACTTTAAATCAAAAACTCTGATCTACTTTACACAGAGCAGCACAATAAACAGAGCAAAGTAGCTGATATGAATGGCAACAGTCATATAGAGCTAATGCAGATAACGGATATACTAATTTACTTCCTGTTATCTGACACATAAAATCTTTCTAGGTTAGTAGTCACAGGAAACTATTTTATCTGTATTTTCCTTTATTATCTAGAAAAAAGTTATATTTAGCATTGCTGATGATAAGCATTCCAAACATGCAACTAAGTACTTCTCAAATGTTTTAATTTTACACAAATATATCAAGTGACATACAAATGATAAAGCTGGTTACCTCCTTTTGCTATGTTCATTACAGTTTTATGAAATGGGCAACTATTTTTATACTGCAGCATTTCCATACCATTTGCAATGCCATAATTTAAGTCACTTTAAAATGTTCAAGAAATGGTTATTCCTCTGTAGGAAATGATTTTCCAGGGGAAAAAAGCAAATTTTAAACAAATTTTTAAAAAATGCTACTTAATAATGTGTTTATTGCTTACTCAGTGCCAGGAAATCTCCTCGGAGATAAACAATGGACTAACATCAGTTGAACACACACACACACATCACATATGGGAGTGTCTCTTCTTTTGGTGCCTTAGAAGAATTTCAATGGCAGTGGGAAGGTTTTTAGAGAAAAGGGTGACAATTTCTAGTTATAAGAAGAGAAACACCTCAGGAAGAAAGAACCAGGAGAAGAATGGTAATGAATGGACGAACACTTGCTAGGTAGAGATGATGACAAACTAGGACATTTGTGGGAGAAGTTCCACTCGGAAAAAGCACAGGGGCAGGAACTCTGAGACTGTAATAGTGAAGAACAAATCTGACTCCATATTGTATCTGTTTCTTTTACTTTAACCTTTGTATTCTCTTGCTTTAGCTACAGGTAAAGAATATTGCCTATAGTCTGATTCAAGATAGCTCATTCTCAAGGCTCTGACCTTTAAAGGCATAACACTTTTCCATTCACATAGAGATTAAAAAAATTGCGGAACAGAGAAAAACATTTGTCTTGTTGGACGTTTACAGGAACATCTGTGACCTAACCTGACCTGTTGTAAGAACAAAAGCTTCTGATACCAAAAAGTCTACAACAGCCAACCTCACCTTTCCCCTTTTGATTTAAAGAAGCTTGGATTCTAATTCAAGTAAGATGGTTCTTTGGGACCCTGGTCCACCATCTTCTCTTTCTGCTAGCTTTCTGAATAAAGTTGCTATTCCTTGTGCCAACACTGCATCTCTTGATTTATTGGCCTATCATGTGGTGATCATTCCAGGATGTCTGGCTCTAGGTGAGTGATCACACCATCATGATTATCTGGGTCGTGAAGATCTTTTTTGTACAGTTCTTCTGTGTATTCTTGCCACCTCTTCTTAATATCTTCTGCTTCTGTTAGGTCCCTACCATTTCTGTCCTTTATTGAGCCCATCTTTGCATGAAACATTCCCTTGGTACCTCTAATTTTCTTAAAGAGATCTCTAGTCTTCCCCACTGTGTTGTTTTCCTCTATTTCTTTGCATTGATCACTAAAGAAGGATTTCTTATCTCTCCTTGCTACTTTTTGGAACTCTGCATTCAAATGGGTATACCTTTCCTTTTCTCCTTTGCCTTTGGCTTCTCTTCTTTTCACAGCTATTTGTAAGGGTTCCTCAGATAATCTTTTTGCATTTCTTTTTGTTGGGGATGGTCTTGATCCCTGCCTCCTGTACAATGTCACGAACCTCCATCCATAGTTCTTCAGGCATGCTGTCTATCAGATCTAATCCCTTGAATCTATTTGTCACTTCCACTGTATAATCATAAGGGATTTGATTTAGGTCATAACTGAATGGTCTAGTGGTTTTCCCTACTTTCTTCAATTTAAGTCTGAATTTGGTAATAGAGAGCCAAATCATGTGGCTCATGATCTGAGCCACAGTCAGCTCCCAGTCTTGTTTTTGCTGACTGTATAGAGCTTTTCCATCTTTGGCTGCAAAGAATATAATCAGTCTGATTTCAGTGTTGACCATCTGGTGATGTTGATGTTTAGAGTTGTCTCTTGTGTTGTGGGGTTTTTTTTTGTTATGACCTGTTTTTGCATTCTATTGGCAAAACTGATTAGCCTTTGCCTTGCTTCATTCTGTACTCCAAGGCCAAATTTGCCTGTTACTCCAGGCACTCTAAGCTGGAATCAGGATTGCTGGGAGAAATATCAATAACCTTGGATATGCAGATGACACCACCCTTATGGCTGAAGGCAAAGAAGAACTAAAGGACCTCTTGATGAAAGTGAAAGAAAAGAGTGAAAAAGCTGGCTTAAAGTTCAACATTAAAAAAATGAAGATCAAGGCATCCTGTCCCACCACTTCATGGCAAATAGATGGGGAAACAGTGGAAATAGTGTCAGACTGTATTTTTGGGGGGGCTCCAAAATCACTGCAGATGGTGACTGCAGCCATGAAATTAAAAGACACTTACTCCTTGGAAGAAAAGCTATGACCAACCTAGATAGCATATTAAAAAGCAGAGACATCACTTTGGTAACAATGGTCCATCTAGTCAAAGCTGTGGTTTTTCCAGTAGACACGTATGAATGTGAGAGTTGGACTATAAAGAAAGCTGAGCACAGAAGAATTGATGCTTTTGAAATGTGCTGCTGGAGAAGACTCTTGAGAGTCCCTTGGACAGCAAAGAGATCCAACCAGTCCATCCTAAAGGAAATCAGTCCTGGGTGTTCATTGGAAGGACTGATGCTGAAGCTGAAACTCCAATATTTTGGCCACCTGATGCAAAGAATTGACTCATTGGAACAGACCCTGATTCTGGGAAAGATTGAAGGAAAGAGGAGAAAAGGGCGACAGAGGATGAGATGGTTGGATGGCATCACCGGCTCAATGGACATGAATTTGAGTAAACTCTAAGAATTGGTGATGGACAGGGAGGCCTGGTGTGCTGTAGTCCATGGGTCGCAAAGAGTTGGACATGACTGAGTGACTGAACTGGATGAAAGAAGCAGGTGTCAGTGAATATACAAAAAAGAAAAAAAATGTATCATGTGGTGAGCAGTCTGAACTTGGACTCAGCAACAGAATCCATAGCTCAGTTGGAGTGAACAAAGACTGGATGTAGCGGAAAGCAGTAGGCAGTGAGTCAGATTCATATCACTGACAGACCAGTGTAAGGAGTTTGCAACTGAATGTTAAGCAAGGAGGAGCTGCTGTAGGTTAGCATATGTTTGAGTTCAAATATTTATTCCATGCTTGGGCATTTTACTAAGTTTTTTAAGATAAGTTTTTAGGGCAGTTTTAGATTCACAAGAAAATTAAGAAAAAGGTATACATATATTCTATATTTCGTCTTGCCCGTATACATGCATAGCCTCCCTCATTATCAACATTCCTCACCAGAATGGTACATTTGTTACAACTGATGACAATATCTTGACACATCAATATTACCTCAAGTCTGTACTTTATACTATAGCTAACTCTTGGTGTTGTACATTCTATTGGTTTAAACAAATATATAATGATATGTATCCACCATTATAGTATCTTACAGAGTATTTTCATTGCCATAAAATCTTCTGTGTTCCAGTTTTTCCTCCTCACCTTTAGGAACCACTGATGCCTTTACTATTTCCATAGTCTTGCCATTACCAGAGTGTCATATAGCTGGAATTACACAATATATAGCCTTTTCAGATTAGCTTCTTGCCCTTCAGTTCAATTCAGTACAGTCGCTCAGTTGTGTACGACTCTTTGCGATGCTATGAATCGCAGCACGCCAGGCCTCCCTGTCCACCACCATCTCCCGGAGTTCACTCAGACTCACGTCCATCGAGTCAGTGATGCCGTCCAGCCATCTCATCCTCGGTTGTCCCCTTCTTCTCCTGCCCCCAATCCCTCCCAGCATCAGAGTCTTTTCCAATGAATCAACTGTTCGCATGAGGTGGCCAAAGTACTGGAATTTCAGCTTTAGCATCATTCCTTCCAAAGAAATCCCAGGGCTGATCTCCTTCAGAATGGACTGGTTGGATCTCCTTGCAGTCCAAGGGACTCTCAAGAGTCTTCTCCAACACCACAGTTCAAAAGCATCAATTCTTCAGCACTCAGCCTTCTTCACAGTCCATCTCTCACATCCATACATGACTACAGGAAAACCATAGCCTTGACTAGACAGACTTTGTTGGCAAAGTAATGTCTCTGCTTTCCAATATGCTATCTAGGTTGCTCATAACTTTTCCTCCAAGGAGTAAGCATCTTTTAATTTCATGGCTGCAGTCACCATCTTCAGTACTTTTGGAGCCCCAAAAAATAAAGTCTGACACTGTTTCCACTGTTTCACCATCTATTTCCCGTGAAGTGATGAGACCGGATGCCATGATCTTCATTTTCTGAATGTTGAGCTTTAAGCCAACTTTTTCGCTCTCCTCCTTCAGTTTCATCAAGAGGCTTTTTAGTTCCTCTTCACTTTCTGCCATAAGGGTGGTGTCATCTGCATATCTGAGGTTATTGATATTTTTCCCAGCAATCTTAATTCCAGCTTGTGTTTTTTCCAGTCCAGCGTTTCTCATCATGTACTCTGCATAGAAGTTAAATAAACAGGGTGACAATATACAGCCTTGACTTACTCCTTTTCCTATTTGGAACCAGTCTGTTGTCCCATGTCCAGTTCTAACTGTTGCTTCCTGACCTGCATACAGATTTCTCAAGAGGCAGGTCAGGTGGTCTGGTATTCCCATCTCTTTCAGAATTTTTCACAGTTTACTGTGATCCACATGGTCAAAGGCTTTGGCATAGTCAATAAAGCAGAAATAGATGTTTTTCTGGAACTCTCTTGCTTTTTCCATGATCCAGTGGATGTTGGCAATTTGATCTCTGGTTCCTCTGCCTTTTCTAAAACCAGCTTGAACATCAGGAAGTCACGGTTCACATATTGCTGAAGCCTGGCTTGGAGAATTTTGAGCATTACTTTACTAGCATGTGAGATGAGTGTAATTTTGCGGTAGTTTGAGCATTCTTTGGCTTTGCCTTTCTTTGGGATTGAATGAAAACTGACCTTTTCAAGTCCTGTGGCCACTGCTGAGTTTTTCCAAATTTGCTGGCATACTGAGTTAAGGACTTTCACAGCATCATCTTTCAGGATTTGAAATAGCTCCACTGGAATTCCATCACCCCCACTAGCTTTGTTCATTGTGATGCTTTCTAAGGCCCACTTGACTTCACATTCCAGGATGTCTGGCTCTAGGTGAGTGATCACACCATTGTGATTATCTGGGTCGTGAAGATCTTTTTTGTACAGTTCTGTGTATTCTTGCCATGCCTTCTTAATATCCTCTGCTTCTGTTTGGTCCATACCATTTCTGTCCTTTATTGAGCCCATCTTTGCATGAAATGTTCCCTTGGTATCTCTAATTTTCTTGAAGAGATCTCTAGTCTTTCCTATTCTGTTGTTTTCCTCTATTTCTTTGCATTGATTGCTGAAGAAGGCTTTCTTATCTCTTCTTGCTATTCTTTGGAACTCTGCATTCAGATGCTTATTTCTTTCCTTTTCTCCTTGGCTTTTTGCTTCTCTTCTTTTCACAGCTATTTGTAAGGCCTCCCCAGACAGCCCTTTTGCTTTTTTGCATTTCTTTTCAGTGGGAATAGTCTTGATCCCTGCCTCCTGTACAATGTCACAAACCTCATTCCATAGTTCATCAGGCACTCTATCTATCAGATCTAGGCCTTTAAATCTATTTCTCACTTCCAGCGTATAATCATAAGGGATTTGGTTTAGGTTGTAACTGAATGGTCTAGTGGTTTTCCCTACTTTCTTCCATTTAAGTCTGAATTTGGCAATAATGAGTTCATGATCTGAGCCGCAGTCAGCTCCCAGTCTTATTTTTGCTGACCATATAGAGCTTCTCCATCTTTGGCTGCAAAGAATATAATCAATCTGATTTCGGTGTTGACCATCTGGTGATGTCCATGTGTAGAATCTTCTCTTGTGTTGTTGGAAGAGGGTGTTTGCTATGACCAGTGCATTTTCTTGGCAAAACTCTATTAGTCTGCCCTGCTTCATTTCACATTCCAAGGCCAAATTTGCCTGTTACTACAGGTGTTTCTTGACTTCCTACTTTTGCATTCCAGTCCCCTATAATGAAGAGGACATCTTTTTTTGGGTGTTAGTTCTATGAGGTCTTGTAGGTCTTCATAGAACCATTCAATTTCAGCTTCTTCAGCATTACTGGTTGGGGCATAGACTTGGATTATGGTGATATTGAATGGTTTGCTTTGGAAATGAACAGAGATCATTCTGTCATTTTTGAGATTGCATCCAAGTACTGCATTTTGGACTCTTTTGTTGACCATGATGGCTACTCCATTTCTTCTGAGGGATTCCTGCCCACAGTAGTATATATAATGGTCATCTGAGTTAAATTCACCCATTCCAATCCATTTTAGTTTGCTGATTCCTGGAATGTTGACGTTCACCCTTGTCATCTCTTGTTTGACCACTTCCAATTTGCCTTGATTCATGGACCTGACATTCCAGGTTCCTATGCAATATTGCTCTTTATAGCATCGGGCCTTGTTTCTATCACCAGTCACATCCACAGCTGGTTATTGTTTTTGCTTTGGCTCCATCCCTTCATTCTTTCTGGAGTTATTTCTTCACTGATCTCCAGTAGCATATTGGGCACCTACTGACCTGGGGAGTTCCTTGTTCAGTATCCTATTATTTTGCCTTTTCATACTGTTCATGGGGTTCTCAAGGCAAGAAAACTGAAGTGGTTTGCCATTCCCTTCTCCAGTGGACTACGTTCTGTCAGACCTCTCCACCATGACCCGCCCATCCTGGGTTGCCCTGCAGGTATGGCTTAGTTTCATTGAGTTAGACAAGGCTGTGGTCCTAGTGTGATTGGATTGACTAGTTTTCTGTGAGTATGGTTTCAGTTGGTCTGCCCTCTGATGCCCTCTTGCAATACCTACCATCTTACTTGGGTTTCTCTTACCTTGGGTGTGGGATATCTCTTCACTGCTGCTCCAGCAAAGTGCAGCCGCTGCTCCTTACCTTGGATGAATGATATTTCCTCACCGCCACCCTTCCTGACCTTCAACGTGTGATAGCTCCTCTAGGCCCTCCTGCGCCAGTGCAGCCACCGCATTTAAGGTTCCTCCATGTCTTTCATGACTTGATACTTACTTTCTTTGAGTGCTGAGTAATGCTCCATTGTCAGGATGTCCCACAGTTTATTTATACATTCACCTACTGAAGGACATCTTACTTGTTTTCAACTTTGCCAAATATGAATAAAGCTGCTATAAATATCCATGTGCAGGTTTTATGTGCACACAAATTTTCAGCTCCTTTGGATAAATATCAGAAAATGTGGTAGCTGTATCATATAGCAAGAGTATGCTTAGTTTTGTAAGAAACTGGCAAACTGTCTTCCAAAATGGTTTTACTATTTTGCATTTCCACCAACAATGTGTGACAGTTTGACTGGCTCCACATCTTCACCAGCATTTGGTGGTGTCAGTGTTCCAGATTTTGGCCATTCTAGTAAGTGTGCAGTGCTATCTCATTTTGATTTGCGTTTCCCGATGACATTTGATGAGGAACGTCTTTTCACATGTTTATTTGCCTTCTGTACTTCTCTTTTGATGAAGTGTCTGTTAAAGTTTTGGGCCCCTTTTTAACTGGATCATTTGCTTTCTTATTGTTGAGTTTTAAGAGTTCTTTGAGTATTTTGAATAACAATGCTTTACCAGAGAGGTTTTTTGCAAATATTTTCTCCTAGTCTGTGGCTTGTCTACTCTCTTTCTTGACAGAGTCATTCATAGAACAGAAATTTTTATTTTAATGAAATCCAATTTATCAATTATTTCTTTTATAGATCATGTTTTTGGTGTTATATCTAAAAAGGCATTGCCATACCTAAGGTTATATAGTTTTTGTTTTTCCTATGTTATCTTCTAGGGATTTTACAGCTTTACATTTTATACCCTTAATCATGAAAGGTATTGTTCAACAGGTTTTATGTTTGTTGTTGTACTCTCTTTATTTGGTTTTGATATAGATAGGTTAGATAAGATTCATAAAACGAATTAAGAAATGTTTCCTCCTCTTCTCGGAGAAGGCAATGGCACCCCACTCCAGTACTCTTGCCTGGAAAATCTCATGGACGGAGGAGCCTGGTAGGCTATAGTCCATGGGGTTGCAAAGAGTCAGACACGACTGAGTGACTTCACTTTCACTTTACACTCTCATGCATTGGAGAAGAAAATGGCAACCCACTCCAGTGTTCTTGCCTGGAGAATCCCAGGGACGGGGGAGGCTGGTGGGCTGCCATATATGGGGTCACACAGAGTCAGACATGACTGAAGTGACTTAGCAACAGCAGCAGCAGCCTCCTTTTCTATTTTTTTGAAAGTAATTGTGTAGAATTGGTGTTACTTTGGGGGGATTATAAAACTATAAATTCAGTTTCCTTAATAGTGACATGGTCTTCAGACAATCTCCTCTGTATTGAATACATTATTATTTGCATTTTTTAAAGAATTGATCAGTTTTATCTAAGCTCTCAAATATATGTATGTAGACTTGTTTGTAGTATTTTCTTATTTTTTTTTTATATCTGGAGGGTTCATAGTGACATTCCTTATTTCATTCCAGATGTTGATAATTTCAGTCTTCTTTCTCTCTTTCCCTTTGTCTCTCTCTTTTGACAGTCTTGCTAGAGATTCATTTATTGATCTTTTCAAAAAGCCTTCTCTTTATTTTTCTACTATTTTTCTATTTGCACAGAATGACTTTTAAATTATTTTTAATCATTTCATACTAATTCAATAATTCAAAATGTACAAGCAAGAATAAGGTCATGAACACTTAAATATCCATCTAGATTTAACTGGGCTTCTAGATGGTAAAGAAATTGCTCTCCTGCAACATGGGAGACCTGGTTTTGATCCCTGGGTTGGGAAGATCCCCTGGAGGAGGGCATGGCAACCCATTCTAGTATTCTTGCTGGGAGAATCCTCATGGATGGAGGAGCCTGGTGTGTTATAGTCCACGGGGTTGCAAACAATCGGACACAACTGAGCAACTAGGCACATAGATTTAACTAATGTCAGTGTTTGGCTAGATTTGCTGATCTTCTATCAATGCATTTAATCAAATGTTCAGGTAAAGTTTTATTCTACTCTAATCAAATTCACTCCTTCCTTCTTTAGAAATAAGCAATTTCCTTAAGAAATATATTGGTCTTACCTATGTTTTCAACAATTTTACAATTGTGTAATTTAATAACTTGTGTTAAATGTTTACAAAAAAATGTGTTAGCTTCCGTATTTTACAACTTTTTATCAAAAGATTTCTCCATATATTTTTGATAGAGACACATAAAGAAAAACATTTGTATATCATAAGAAAAACTCCACTAAAATGATATAAAAGAGCAACTGGTACTTGGCCTCCATTTTGTAGAAGGGTAGAACGGGGAGCAATGTGAATGTGAAAGCATGTGCTTTCTCTAAGAGGGAGCCTCTGAATTTCAGCCTACTATTTCCTACAGTATGGGAGGAATACAAGCATTTTTCTTTCATTTTGGTTAAAGTATCTGAAAACTCTTTCTTGAAGAAACTTAAAACTTTGAAAAACTACATAAAAATCATTTTTCTGAATTGTAGTTATGCTCAGGAATTTATTGCCAAACCATAGCTTTACTGCTCAGTAGTATTCCTCGGTATAAACATACAACACTTTGATTATTTATTTTCCTATTGATGGATGCCAAAGTTGTTTTTAAGTTTTAAATATTATAAATAATATCTTAATAATTATCCTTACTTCTCTTTATGTGCATAAGTGAGAATTTCTACATACTGAGAGACTTCTTTATCCTTAGAAGTAGAATTGTTGGATTAATGTATGTTTTCACATTTATTAGATATTTTAAAATTGCTCCCCGAAGTGG